>CM031239.1:560528837-560624812 GCA_018340775.1 Taxus wallichiana var. yunnanensis | reverse complement strand
AATGAGAATCTCACTTTCGACCATAGTGGAGATCCCTACTAAGAATCCTACACATAATCTTCCTTATACATTAAGGTAGTTGTCACCCGCGTAGAAAATCAAACGGGTGCTTGTGGATAACGGATCTAGATTGAACATCTCGCACGCTTTAAGTTGGTCAAATAATTGGGACATACGGAGGAATATCTTGAGTTTCATATTATCACTATCACCACATATGACAACGCTGGAAAGAGAGTCAACGGGCACCATCACACTACCCATGGAGGTGGGCCCCACTTGTCATCGACAAAGTTTCATGTCCTAGACTTGGAACTTCCATATAACATGCTTCTAGCCGACTCATGGATTCATGCTGGCGCAGCCGCCCCATCAACGCTTTCATCAATGCATCAAGTTCAAGCATGAGGGACATACGCCATACAATACAAGGAGATTCAGAGCCTTTTCTCATTTTAGAGCTCTCAACAGCTTTACACGAAAGGGTACATATGCATGTCCCTCTATAGATATAGCTGTATCTCTATAGTCTCGAGGCCATGGAATCTCGAGTAGATTCATATTCTCTTACTTCTTTGCGCTCATGGGGCATCTACTTCAACATCTCCATTTTATTCATGGGAGATGAAAATCCTAGAATATGGTCAAGGGGAGTATAATATACAACAAGTGCTCTTGTGTCGACCTCTCTTTTTCTGGCCCAAGACTAGAGGTCGCACCCAACTACCGCTTCAGGGAGACCTAGAGAAGAACACACTATTGTCTGCCCACTCTGTGAGAGGCTCATTAGGCCGAGGAAAATTTGCTTGATCCACCTACTACTTGGGTCCATGAGATACTCACCATCCCGTTATCAAACCCCAAAATATGAAAAGTCTAGTAGAATGATGTACCCCATGGGCTACAAAGGCCTAGGATGTGGGAGGAACAAACAAGGATAAAGAGAACCAGCCCTCTTCCACATTTCAAAATAGAAAGATACTAAGATTAGATTCACCCTTATGGAGCACACCCCAACGCGTGACCCGCATCTCATCTCGCAATCTAACCTCATCACCTAAACCTTACACAATTATTTATTAATTACCTTATAATTGATAAATCCACATCACCTTACCCGCCACCTCACTTTGCCACCTCATCATGACCTAGCCCTAACCCTAAACTAACCTAATTAAGACCCATGACTTGGTCTAGACTCACATCCATAACTAATGCCTCCTTACTCGCACTCAAAGCCGACCTTCTAGCCACTTGACCAAGCCCGCAACCGATCTCTCGGAGAAAAGTAGGAAGGTGGGCTATTTTACTAAAAATAGCCTACTTTTTCCTTACCGATGCCGGTTCTTCTACTGACCGCCGCCTTACGTATGTGAACCGCCATCGGCCTCGTAAATGGGCTCCCAAACCAAAACAACGGATCGGAATTTCATTTTTGGAGATCACCAAAGGATTTCTCGATCAACAGAGAGCATCATGGAGCGAGGAACAGTCCAGATCTTCACTTAACAAGCAGAGACGAGTGGAAATACCAAAGTGTTTACAACCAAGGAGATCAACTTGCATCTTTGTCAAAACCAAGTAAGTCACATCTCGCATGTCCTCTCGTTATAACATTTCTTATGCTCTCTGAATTTCACCTCCTAAATCCGCCTCTCGAATCTACTACCCAACGTGTCATCAGATCTAATCAATATTCTTTTGCTTCTAATCATCCCATTTCCTAATATCATCCATAAACCAAATTTTACAAAACACCATAAACTACTAAGAAGATCCTAGAACCCACCGATTTGGCTATCGCAATCGCATCGCTATCAAGAATCGCATCGCTATCTATCAAGATCAAAACCATCGCAAACTACCGATCAAAACCAAAACCGACGGCACTAAAAAACCTTTCCCTACCTACTTAAATTTTCTCCTACTAAACAAGTAATCTAATTGATATTTTGCGCTTTTTGTGTTAATTCATATTAGCAGGGAACTCACCACCTTCGAAAGGAAGTTTTATATTTCCCGCCCAAGGCAGCTTCTCATTTATTGTTTAATCAAATCTTGTGGTCTTGTGTTCTTATTTGCAGGTAGTCCTTCCAAGACAAAAAGGAGTTCTTCGCAATCAGCCTGATCTTTCTCTACGGTACGCGCACACCATCTCGACATTCTACAGGTATTCCTCCTAACCCTAACCTCTTATCTCTGTTTCTAAAAGGAACGAGTCATTCCGAGTGAAACATTTTGGCACGCCCGGTGGGACCCATTTTGGGTTTCTTTCTCTTGCTTATTTTCATTTTAGGAAGCATACTTGTTGTTGCTGCTTTTGTTATATATTTCGTAAAGAATTTGTCTTGCTTTCCTAGTTTCGCATTAGTGAAAGTCATCTCTCTTGCTTCATCGAACATAATTTTCGATTTGGGTTTAAAACACATGCATTGCATTCCTGCTTGTTGTTCTTCAATTCTAGTGAACATAGATTAAGTAACAGGTCGTACACGTGGGGGTGATATCCACGGTATTGACAGGAAATTAACCCTAGTTTCACTGCACAACACATACCGAATCACTTCACAATTAACACAACACCAAACATCCCCTTTTCCGCGGTATTCCTCCGCCCGATTGAGGTAACCTTATAAGCCAAAACAAACTTGACATTTCCCCTAGGTCTTGTTGTTTAGGATTCTGACATCATCTTACGTCTAAAGGCATAAGCCCACGATAACTAAAATTAACCCTAGGATTAGTCTCTCGATTTGCGTGTGCATCTTGCTTGTTTTCAAATTCTCGCTTTCTCTCGTCATACTTTGTCTTCTCGTGATCAATAAGTTGACAAATATACTCAACGCTGCTAAAAATCAAATTAGCAGCCTTTTTATATCTTCTTATCCTAGACTTTTGACACCGCATCGGCTAATCGACCGACGCCGCTTTCGCTTCTCTCGACCGACACCGTTATTAAACCGATATCGGCCATCGCCTTTCATCACCCTCGACAAACCAAAGAACTCCGCCAAATTCATCATTCTCGAGGTTGTTTTTTGTTCTTGATAGATTGAAACTTTCCCGTGTGTTCTTGTCCATGGTTGTCATCACTGAAGCAAGCCGCCGCCATGGTTTCACATGCCTGCTCTGTGTCTTTGCCTCGAATCACCCCTTCACATTCTATAGGAACCCTACTGACACCAAAGAGATCCCCAAATTCCCGTAGGAGACAAGGACTTTGCCAAATTTCTCGGATGCTAATCCCAAATACTGCATAATACTATTTGTCTCATGCCCCGACCGTACGCCCGATGGTCACCTCCTTGTTGGCATGCCTATTAGTATAGCTGCTCATTTAGCTCCCACTCCTCCCGATAACACCGCCTTACTTCCCGCATCTCTAGCCCCGCTCTCCCAATCCGACGGCTTCGAGGTTCATACGACTCCCGATTAGCTTTTCTTTGCTAATTTTGACCTCACGATCGCTACCACCAACCGCCTTACCTCATCATCTCTTTCGCACTACTCCATTCATGACTTGCTCTCTCGCCACCTATTCACACGAGCTTTCCTTCTCAAGCTCCGCCTACCTTTTCATTCCCATACACGTATCCAAAGAACCTCAACACCTTATATGGGACATCCCTATTCTCGTTGCTCCAACATACTCATCCTCCATACCTTATCAACACTTAGCCCCACCATTGTCCAAATGGAAGCCCTTGGTCCAACTTGCCTCCGCTTACCACAACCGCACCATCATCTCATCCAACCACAGATTTCATCAAACAAATGATGGACAAAATGCAAAACTCGAGGCTTCGCTTTCGGGAAGTCGAGCGCTGACATACGAACAAGTTTGTCGGGAGCCCATTCACCCTTCTCGTCTCCCTTTCATTCATATCCTCCTCAATGGGAGTTGCCAAAATTTACTCGCTTTTAATAAGAAAGAGGATCCTCAACAACACTTGCGATCATTTAGACATGCTTGTTATTTGATCGCCCATGATGACGCCTCACTCCGCACCTTCCCCATGTCCTTATCAGACCCGCCTTGAGTGGTAAGCTTTAACCCAAAGACTCGATCTTCTCTTTTAACCAACTAGCCCAATCTTTCGATCATTTCTCCATTAACATTGCCAAGAAAGTATCTATCACCGACCTTTATGCCATCCGACAATTTGAGACGAATCTATCGCAGATTTCGTGGACGATGGCGGGCCTTATCAACCAACTTACGATGCCTTACGCTCAAACCGAACTTATCGAACTCATTTTCACGCGGCATGTGCTAAGCACATCTCTCCCACCCTCCAAATTCAAACTTTCCGCACATTCGACGAGGCCTTTACTATGGCTCGAAAATTAGAAATTCGAGCCTTAGAGAGAGAAATTGCGGTCACAGAACAAAACCCCACTTCCGAACTCCGATTCTACCAACAAGCCAAACACCACCACTCCTCACGCGTCCACTTCTTCTAAATCAAAAGGAGCTGTCCACGCGGTAATGGTCAAATCTCAAACACCGTCCAATACTCCGCCGAAAACCACCTATAAGTACAAAGCCGAGCCTATCAATTACACTCCCTTGGGAGAAACTTATGGCGTCATCCTGGAGAAATTGCTCAAAGCCGGGCTATCACCTTGCCCCCCTCGTTAAACCTCACTGGGTTTGACTCCACCCGCGCAATACCTTCCTGGTACAAAGAAAATGACTTTTGTAACTTTCACCGCGTAAAAGGACATAGTCATGAAAACTGCAAGATGTTGAAAAACATAGTGCAGAAATGGTCCGATGCAGGGGATATAGCCTCGATAATCCTAACGCCCGCTAACCGAAATCTGAAAATTTTCAACAAGCCATTCCCGAATCACTCATTCCAACAAGAATGTAAACCAAGATATCTTAGCCGAGGAGAGTGTTCATGATCCATGCAGCTTTCGATTCTCACCAAAAGCCTCTATTGAAAAAATTTTTTAATCAAGCCTTCCACCAACACAGAGTCTCGAACCTCCTTCACCACCATCAAGCCAAAGTGAAATCATTCCTTTACCCATAAAAGAGTTAACTGCCTGGACTTCTCTTCTCATCGATGAGTCTTCTTACACCACATCCCTACAAGACTGTGAGCGGATGTTATCTAATTTATCTATTTCCCAAACGTCCCCTTCTACCGCTCTTGCTGCACAAGAGGAAGGCTCGCCACTCCTTTTGACATCCTTAGACGAGAAATCTCTTACACCGACATCACCACATTCTTTAAACATGACAGATCCCCTCAAACACGCCTCCTACCTATTAGTCCTCATCGCCTAAATCTTTTCAACGACCGGTTGACCTCTTAACATCTATTGATACAAAGGCCTCATCTACCTCCCCGTGTCACACCCACAAAGGGACTCGGAATCACAACCCGCCTTCTTCCGCATAAAAATTCATATTCACACGTGAGGACTGCCATTCCACGTAAGATGATGTGCAGTTCCTATGGGAACGCTTGAGTACCCCTTTTCTACTCAAATGCAAATGACTGATCCCGATGTCTCCACCATATACCCAAGTGTTTACGTGCTTAAAATGCCCCCTGTTCTCACCTTCACCCCCTCACCTCTACCAAATGCCCCGTCCACTTCTATCAACTTAACCAGATCTTCCCTACGCTGGGACCTCACCAATGCCTGGGCCTAACGCACCCGCCTAAGCGACTCGATCTATCCAAAATAAATCCGTCCCGCCACCTAGAGACAAACTCAATCCGTGCCCCTATCACAATCAAAACCATCATCGCATACCTACCTTCCATATCGGGACCCCATCCTCTACCTTACATCAATATATCATACCTCCCGCGTTTTCTTCAAAACAACCTACGCCTTCCGCACCCATACAGTAAATTCTGTGGTATAAGAACACCGCTACTCCGCGTATCCCGCCCACCTATCAACCCTAAACAAATTCCATCATCAAAAGATTTGTTTTCGGTCACTCCTATTTCCCCGTGGTTGTTTTCTCGATACCACATCATCTCGCGCCTCATCATCCAACATAGCTTCGCGCGCCAAAGAAATCACGCTTAGAAAACCACGTATCAACACCCTCGCTAAACCACCACCCGTGCGAACCAACCACGCCCAAACATTACCAAAACCCGCACAACCAATACCCTCATCCTCTTCCGATTTTGACCCACTCAAAGGATCTTACGCCAAAATCCTTGCTATGTTGGTGGAGAATGCGACCATTTCCCTACCTCCACTTAGACCTTATGACCCGTCTAAACCCCGACCTATGGGTTACGATGAGTCTAAAATCTGCGCTTATCACCGCACACCAGGACATGATGTGGAGGGATGCAAAGCTCTAAAACCATCCTTCGTCAACTACCTCTCCCTGATAGAAAGATTAAGAAAGACAACTTACGAAGGGAGAGACCTTTAGTTTCCATTCCTCTCCTATACCATCTGTCCCCGCCTCACCAAGATCTATCATTATTACAACCCCACCTCTCAAGACCATGAGTTATCCTAACCATCTTCCTTATCTCAGTCTACGAGATTAATATGATTAGTGTCGCACTACTCGAGGCGTAAAAACAATGGGAAAGCAAAAGAAAACACACTCGCGGCATCTCTTTCTCCGTCAAACATCCCGATTGCACCACCACCTAAAGTGGTCATTCATGCGACCCGCCTATCCCGCCTCTAATGGCATTGCCCACCGAAATATGATTAAACAGCCTTCACCAATCGCCCGTAAAATGACACTCGTATGATCTCATTCGACTTCAATCTCATCGACAAGCTCTCGTTGAGATCCTTCAAGGGATAGAGGTTTTACCTAATGAAACCCCGCCTGCCGCTCCCATTCTAACACCCAATCACGCTTCTTCTCACCAAACAACCCACCGCCCCAACCACTTCGCTCTCGCACAACAAGCCGCCGCAGCTGGCTTCTCCAAGACGAAATTGTTGACTTTGGTATGTAAGATCCCGACTCCTCGCTTTTTTTCATCTCACTTACATCCGGACATTCGGTACGCTGTTATGATTGACGGGGGTGCTAGCCTAAACATCATCTCTTCAAAAGCCTTCCAACAAATGAATATCCCTTCTAGTTGCATGTGCCAACCCCATCATGTCATGCGGTCATTCAATGACGCTATTACTTCTACCTTAGGCACCGTGATCCTCAACATTCGGTAGACCACGACTTTACCCGAACTCTTCTATGTCTTGAGGGAGAGTTCCAATATAATATATCATGGGGGTCGCCCTCGATCCGAGCCATGGGATGCGTTCCTCAACATTACATGATGCATAAAATTTGAGTACGAGGGGAAGTCCTACACCGTAAAAGCTGACCCTCCCCCTTTAAAACCTCGCAATATGTTATACCGCCCTAACGATGTGCTTATACCAATCAAGACACCCATACATTCAACCCAACCATCCTCTTCAAATGTACCTCAACCATCCACCTCAACCGCGCCTACGCCTTCAACCGATGAAACCACCATCGCAAAACCACTTCCTTCCCGCAGCCTAACATTCCAACCTCCGACCCTTAGTAGATGTTTTTCAGCGCCTTACGCTGGGGAGTACCGCCTATATAACGTTAGTTCTTTCCTACCCCGCAGAGTACGGACAATTACATGCACATCCCACCTACGACTGCCGCGTGGGGAGGTAATCTCTTACGACCACCCCATCACCGCACTAACCTAACGTATGGGGGTGTTGACGCATCCTCCATTACCCCCGAACCTCCTCTTGGTGTGGTTCCTTCCAATCCGATTTTCAATACTTGACAAATCGCTCTTTTCGCTTCTCACCTTCTTGACTCACCGCGGCGTGAAAGGCTTTGGTTTTGGCCTTTACGAACAAGGCCGACATACACTCATTCCCGTGACTACCCGTAGAACATAATGATCGCAGTGGTCTCGGTTTTCCCGAAACACCTACACAGAGACACCTCCCGTCACCGTATCCCGAAGAAGAAGACGCCGCCCTACCAAACCATCATCACCCACTTTGCCATCATCACCCACACAATCTATAGACTCGAATCCATCCCTCCTAACTTTTTTTTTTTTTTTTTATAAATGCTATCTTCATAGGTCCTCTCACTTATCAACGCGATAATGAGGACCCATCTTCTCTTCCCTTCTCGTATCCGCATATGATCAAGAGGATTCGCCTTTTGATTAATGTTGTTGAATGCCGATGATGACTCCATCCTCACTTACCTCGCGCGATGATTCTTATATTCAACGAGCCTTACCATCTCAAACCCAAACCATGCCGAACGAATCTACTATAGAAATCAACATCCACACGGAGGAGGATCTCACATTGTGAAGATTGACAATCCCTTAACACATCGTAACAAGCCGCCTTTACTACCTTTCTCCGTGCTCGCAACCAAGCTGCGCATGGTCTTACGCCGACATGCCAGAATTGATCCTACCATCGCTGGCCCATAACATCACCCTAAACCCCGATTCCAAACCAAATAAACAAAATTGAGAAAATGCATCCACGCATTGCTTTTGGTCAAAGAGGAGCTCCAACGACTCCTTTCTCGCTTCCTTCATCTTGCCTATCGACTATCCTCAATGGATTTCTAACATCGCACTGCTACTAAAGCGACAGGGGGACTTCTGATATGCACAGATTTCCGGATCTTAACCTCGCTTGCCCTAAGGATGACTTCCTTACCTAGCATTGACCAACTTGTTGATCTAACCGCAGGTCATGAGATGCTCTTCTCATGGATGGCTTTTCAGATACAACCAAATTTTGGTCGCCTCGCCGATCAACACAAAACTACCTTCATAACTCCTTGGGGAACCTTCTGTTATCGTGTCATGCCATTTGGCCTTAAGAATGCCGGTGCTACCTATCAGCGGGCTATGACCTACATTTTTCATGACATTATGCACACTATCCTCGAAGATTATGTCGACGATCTTCTCGGCAAGTCTAAACATCGTAGTGAACATCTCGATGTTTTAACCATTATTTTTGATCGCCTCACTATAATATTCTCGTCCGCCTTCAACCAAAGAAATGTGTCTCGTGTTCTTTCGAAAACTTCTTGGCTTTATCGCCTCTTTTCATGCGTGGCATTGAGGTCGATCCATCTAAAGTCAAAGCTATCCTAGAAATGCCCCCACCCAAAAATCTCAAACAATCGCGTAGTTTACAAGGTAAGCTCCAATCTATCCGACGCTTCATCTCCCAACTCTCGATCGGTGTCAACCTTTTCATCACCTTCTTAAAAAGGACATTGCCTTTCAATGGAGTGAGGAGTGTCACCAAGCCTTCAAGCTCTCAAATCCTATCTCTCGCAGCCACCCGTGCTTATCCCACCCCAGACGACCGCCTTTTCTACCTTTATCTTTCCGCCACCGACCATGCTATAGGTGCTATGCTCGCACATCGGATTCGCACGACGAGAACAAAGCCGCTTTATTATATAAGTCGACTTCGTGGATTATGAGACTAGGTATACACATGTAGAAAAATTGTGCCTTGCCCTATCATTTGTAGCCACCAAACTCCGACATTACCTCCGAATCACAAAACTTTTGTCATCACCAACACAGACTCCCATTCATTATATGTACGCCAAACCGCATCTAAACCAACGTATCGCTTCGATGGCTTATGCTCCTCGCCGACCTTGACCTTGAATTCGCATAAATGTAAGTCAATCAAAGGACAAACTCTCGCACTACCAACTTGGAGGCCCCTTTACCTCGGGAACAATTTACCAATTTTACCTTCCCGACGAACTCATCGCCACTCTTTCACTCCGGAAGAGTCAGATCAAATGACCTCTTTCTTCGATGGATCTAAATGCCAGCCACGGAGGAGCCGGCGTTGTTCTCATTCCTCTCGACGCTGAACCTATGCCTCTTTCATTCCGGCTTGATTTCCTCGCACTAATAATACAAATGGAATACGAGGCCCTTGCTCTGGTCTCCAAGTTGCGCGTACACTTAGGCATCAAATCTATCAACATTTTTGCGACTCTCAATTGGTAGTCAATCAAGTTATGGGCGTCTACCAATGCAAAAATGAGGAACTTCAAAATACAAACACTACGTGATTCACTTCTAGCCTTATTTACTCACTATTCTATACAAACCATTCCACGCTCCACTAACAAATTTGCATGACACTATGGCTTGCTTAGCCTCGCAAATTCCCGCCGCACCAACCGACTCAATTATTCGTCGTGGTCCAACAACTTTTTGTCCCATCCTATTCAACCCCGTAGTTTGTACGATAAAAATACCGTGTCTACTAGTTCGCAGGATACCCGTACCACCAATTTCACGACTACCTTACAATCTCTCGCCCTCCCACCTGACCTTACTAGTAACGGCAAACGTGCTTTTCTTAAAAGTGTTTCACGTTATGTTGTCATGGGGGACTCTCTATAAACGTGGCTTTGATGGCATCCTCCTTCGCCGCCTAATCAAGGCGAGGCCACTCATACCATCCAACAGTCCATGACGGTATTTGTGGTGGACATTTTAGCGCTTGCTGCATGGCCAAACGAATCCTTCGCCTTGGTTATTATCGCCTACTTCAATAACGATCGCTACGAATATGTTAAGCGTTGTGTTATGTGTCAAAGAACATGCCAACCTTCAACATACTCCTAGCCACCCGCTTCCAGTGTCGCCGAGATCTTTGCCCTTCTCACAATGGGGTTTAGACCTTATTGGTGAGATTCACCCGACCTTTCACAACGCCACCGTGGATAATCACAATGACCGAATATTACACAAAATGGGTGGAGGCTATTCCACTCATTTCAATCAAAAAGAAAAATTGTCGAATTCATTAACCATCACATTATCTCGCCGCTTTGGTATTCCTCATCGCCTAATAATGATAATGGTAAATCTTTTAAAAACAAGTTGTTATAAGACTCTTTGTGACAACTTTGGTATCAAACTTAGCTTCTCATCACCTTACTATCCACAAGCCAATGGTCAAGCCGAATCTTCTAATAAAACACTAACCAAAATCCTCATGAAAGTTGTCAATGAATCCGAAGAAATTGGCACGATCACATCCTTTGCCCTTTGGGCTTATCGCACTAGTATTCGTACTCTACTAATGCCACACCTTTTTCTTTTCGTATACGGTACCGAGGCTGTTTTGCCTCTCGAAATACAAATACCTCCCTTAGAATATCTCTTCAGATATTCTCACCAACGATGATTTCCGCCAAGAGCGGTTAGCCCAATTGAGCTTCTTGACGAACGCCGCCTTACACTTCTTTGATCACCTTCAAATCTATCAAAAACGCATTAAACGTGCTTATGATAAGCGACTTCATGAGCGTATTTTTAAGGTTGGTGATCTTGTCCTCAAAGAGAATCAACATGTAACCAAACTAGAAAAGAGCAAACGTGGAAAATTTGCTCCCAATCGATTGGGCCTTATATAATCACTCACACCTATGGATCTGCACTTATCGCTTAGCTTCGCTTAATGGTAAACTCCGAGCTCGAGCCCCTTAATGCCTTGCATCTTCGACCATTCTATTGTTGAAATTAGTGTTATATCACTTCTTATCCGCCTACTGCTCGTCCCTTGAGCTCCCATACCACCACATGCACTTGTTTCCTACATCTCGAAATAAAATCAAGCTCACCTCTCACCTCCCCTTAACGATGCCTTCCCCTTTTTAGTCTAGTCCATGACTTCAACGTATTAAAATAAGCCGTATTCTTATGGGATTTTCTTGAGTCAAACTTCCTACTAAACTAGATGCTTCACGCTAAAAAGAACATCTAGTCATCTAAATTAAATATAGACTGCTCCCTCGAAGGACAGCTATATGCCAAATTATTGCTGCTATTCTCTATAGATCGCTTCCTCAAGGACAAATGGCGCACTAAAATCATATCTCTACTATAAATAGATCGCTTCCTCGAAGGACAGCTATACACACAGCCACTTTTAGCAAGCTTCTCGCATCGATCACCTTCGTGAAGACCTCAAGAATAATACAATCAATATCCTCAGTAGACTTCCCGCATCGATCACCTACATTCAATAAAATAAAAGCCTCATTCAAAAGGACTTTTGAGTCATGGACTTGTCTATTTAGGGTAGGTCTCTTTCGCCGTAACACTCACTTTGTAATAAGTTCTCTCGCACCTCACCTATACCATCCACCTCACCTCACCATTTGTTTCAACTCAAGGGACGTAATGTACGCTCGATATATTGTGATCACACAACTCTTTTCACCTATTGACTTCTCGTCTATGCACGGTACCTAGGGCTCCAAGCTCGTTCTACGTTGTGTGGTTTGTTTAGCTCTTTTCACCTACGGAGCACTCTTTCTGCTTTGCCTCGCATCTAGGATTGTGTGTTGACCTTAATCAGGACATGGTTCCCTTCTACTTGGGTAGGCTAACTTTCGCTTCCCTTATACCTTTTACAACATCACCAATTCATTACCAACACCATCAACCTTACCTTTACCAATCTTAATATTTTTACCAACCAACCAATTGCCTAAACCGTACCAAATTGCCTGAATTCGCCTCTCCCTGATCCTAAGGGAGAACTACATCGGTCTGAGGCCCCTCCTTGCTTTGTGCAATGGGCTATGTAGGCAGCACTTCGGAGACATGGGGTCTCCCAAGGTTAGCTCGACCATCCCCTACCATAATCTATCATGTGTGGTATAATAAATATTTCTGTGTATTTCTATTTAATCACATTCCTCTTTATCCTTTTTCAAAACACCAAAAGTCACAACGCAAACATTCTTATTATTATCATAACTCAAATCACCATACATATTCAGTTTTATTTAGATGTTAAACAAATACATCTTCTCTATCATCGACACGCAGGTCGGCATCCTTATTTATTCTTATACCTTGCTAACATTTACTCGCACTTCTCACGCCTCATCCCGAACTAGGTGATGATCGTGATCGCCGACCCTCTCGCCGGCCTCTCTCGTCTCAAAGGTACCACGGCTATTGGTACCGCCCACCGATCTCCAATCTCTCCTCGTAACATATGAATACGCCTCTCGCATGGAGGACTCCAGCCTCTAGTCTCCCCCGCCCGTGACTCCGCAATCGCTAACAATCTCTTGTCTCATTCACTCGCTTGAGCTGCTGAACTAAACGCTGCAGATTTATCCTCTCTCGCTGTAATCACAGCTATGTCGACAATCACGTATACCTCGCAGCTCCGCTGCCCACCATAATCTATAGGCCTCTCTGCTGCCTCGCCCATTACCCCGCGATCGGCCGCTACTCTTCGTGACCTTCTCTGAGGTGTTGGCCGGGAGGTGAGAGTACCGCCTCTGCGTCGATCCTCATATATGGTCTATAAGCCAGGGGTATATCCTGCACAAATCCAAATTGTCGCCGCACGCGATCTATAGGAATCCTCTCATATTCACTCGGCTCGTGCCCCGCGATCCACCTCATTCGCTCTACACCCCTTAACTCTCGCCTATGCTCTCTGCTACTATATAGTTACCGTAAGGCCTCCAACAGATGTCCGCAACCGTCACCCTCTCCCATACCGCCTGTAATACACATATCATCACCCGCCACGGCTCGAGATCTCGCCTCTTGTTCTCCTCGACCCATCGCCTCAATCCCAACCTCTCGTATCTGCCTTCTCCCGCTCGAGGGATCGCCTACCTATTGTCGCACACAAACAATGTGCTCATAGGCCCAACAAAGGTAATAAGTATGAACAATCCAAAGGTCGCCCCGTGATTTCACCTACAAGCCCATAAACCCTCGTATAGCTCCGCCAAATATGCAGTGCCTATGCAAAAGTCACGCCTTTCTATCATCTCCCGTAACACACATCAATGCCTTTGAAATCTTCCTTCTTCGCCTCGTAATGCATAATACCCTACCGCTATCATTAATATCATCATGCTAACCTTGTCTCCTCGTGGTGTGCCGCATACATTACCCCATACGTAAATGATAAACTCGCCGTGTCAAATCTCGTGCGTATGGACCAAATATCATGTTTATCGCTCCCGTGCCGCTAGGTAGTGCCTCGATATACTGTTCTCCCGTATAATAGGGAGTCTCAAAATACGAACACATCTTCCAATGTTACCGCTATCTCCCCTGCTGCGTATAAAAGGTATTTGTCTCGGATTCCATCTTCAATCAACGCTCGTAATATACCATGGTTACGCATGCGATTCGTGAATAATAACGGATTCCACTTAACCCCAAACGATTTATCAATGTCCATTCCACGGTGTTACATCCGCTGATTCGTGGACAACAAACTGCACACTATCATTCATCCTCAACCCTGCCTCTGCCTGCATACACCAAAACAACAAACAACCATTCAATCCGTCAGGGTTTTTCAAACATTCTGGAAATTCCTCCAGTAACCGGTATCGGTTATACATAACCGGTATCGGTTCAGTAACCGATACCGGTTCTCCCTAACCGCTACCGGTCACTGTCAATTACATACACCTTCCCTAAAAACAACCACCTACGACAATAAATTGATCGTTTATTCCTTTCTATATACACAGACATACCCAAAACCCCGAATTACCTACCCCATAACACTCACCTCATCTATACCCCTGGCTATCATGTTGTCTTTCTCATATCTACTTACCTATTCTCCTCTAGCTCATTCCCAAAACATGCAGTAGTTAAATCACAAACAAGCTGATACCTCTTGGGTTGCAGCAGCTTGAGGTGGCCCTTGTCTTCCCTCTTGTCCCTGCCTGCTGGATGCTTCTCCTCGTTCTGCCATGATCACCACCCTTTTCAACTTTGTCTTTCTGCCTTCTGAATCTCGGATCACATTCACTTTCCTTGTCTCTTTTCTCCTTATCACTCAAATCTCTCATGCAAAAACCTCGTCTCACTGCCAAAAAGCGCGCTCACGTATTTAACCTCTCGCATGGCTCTAAAATTAAAACTTAAGTCACACCCTAGCTTTTCTATTTTTAGAAAAGCTCATACCTAAATAACCGTATTTGCGTTATTTAACCGATATCGGTCTATCACTACCGATATCGGTTCCTTAACCGATATCGGTTACACACCTATCTTTTCTCAACAAATGCATTCTTTTCTTCATTTCTCACCTAAATTTTTGTCGCGCCCGCCTCTTTTCCTGCATAAACAACACAATTTACCACATTTGTTCATCCACCACACATAGCATTACAATTTCATTAACATCATTTATTTTATACAAATACACAAACCATCAACTACGGATATCAAGAAACTATCAATCTATACATCATTTGGATCCAACTCATCAGTTACATATATCACAATGTCACAAAACCACCAATTCATCACATAACCTGACATTCATATATACGTACAAAAAAACAAAAACATCAGCATCATCCATCTATCAACATGTCAATTAAACTCATCACACATTCTATATATTACCAGCCATTAACCAAATATTTAAACACATTTTGAACACTGCATGTGGATCAAAACATCGTCTCTATATATATATATATATAAGTTTTCAAAAATACAATGTGCCCTACATCGGGGCCTCTGTGATCTCATCATACAACAAAGCCGGCACGCAGGCCGCAATAACTGTCAAAAAAATCTCGACTTGCTCGCAGCCGGTCCTCGATTGTATAGCTATATACTCGCTCGCAGACCGGATCCACTATACAACCCCTACTCGCTCGCAGGCCGGTATACAATAAATGAATGAATGAATACATGAATAATACATAGGCACGCAGGCCTCTATCAATACACCCGGTTCGCAGACCGGTGCCCATCTCTAAAATACAACAACCATGTCTGGGATCTCTCAGCTCTCCCCACCGCCCTCGGCACCTCTCCCCGCTGGTCCCTGTGGTGCCTCTCGCCTCCCGCCTGCCACGGACACGCCACCGTGGGCCGCACTCCCCGAGATCTCTCTGGCCGTGAGAGGTCTCGCCTATGCGCCGCATAAGCTCGATACTCGACTCCGTACTATCAAGAATATCTCGATAATATCGGCCTCTCGCTTCTAACCTCCATATAGCGCTTCGAGCCACTGACGGAGCTGGGGCTGGTCCCCTGGCACCTACAACCAATGCCCGCTCGCGCTGTGGCTGTGCCGGTGCTGGTGCAGCTCGGGCTGCGCGGTGGTGCCGGTACTGCATTGCTGCCGCTGCCTCGTACTCGCACTCGTGGCCGTGCCGTGGTGGTGGTGCTGCTCGTGCTCGTGCTCGAGCTCAAGCACTACTGCCCTCGTAAGACACCTATTCGTGCTCGTGCTGCAGCTAGCCGCCCCGTAAGAGCCGCACTCACTTCGAGCTGATCTCTCTCTATAATCGCAGCCAAGTCCGGCCGCAGCAGTGTACTATCTCGCCGCTCTCTCCTGCCACCACCACACCCTCGTATGCTCCCGCGCACCCAAAGATCATCTACACCTCACCGCCGACCTCTCCGCTACCCAATCTGGATCCAAAGGCAGGGTGCAGCAAGGGGGGCTCTACATCATCCTCCTCCCCGTACCGAGGGAAGGGAGGTGGCTCGCCCTGCCGCAGCCCCATCTCGCCGCGTGCACTTCTCTCCAGTGGGTATCCGCCAGATTTCTCTCTCGGCCTCCGCCCCGCTATCCGTAATGTGTACTGATTAGGCGCAATCTGTAAGCGGCTCTTCGCTGTGGTGGTGACCTCTCGTAGGGTCTCCATACAATGTCTACTGCCAGTAAGGCCCTCTAGCAAATGTCTATAGTATGCCACATCCCGACTCGCAACAACCGCCGTGGCGCCCACGACTCCCCAACCACCTCTCGAAAGCCATATCGTATATGACCTGTGGCCCCTGCCGGCACTGGGTAACCCTATCGCTCGATGCATACGATGTGCTCGTATGCCCAACAATGCAACAAAATGTAGAGCAAATACCGACCGCTCTCCCTCCGAGATAGCCCCATAGCTCCTCGTACACCGCACTGTATATACCGGTGCCTGTGCGTAATGTGTGCTCCTCCACCATCTCAAGCAGCACCCCCATCAATGCTCGTGGGAAGCGGCCTCCCTCTGAGTCCGGGAGGGCGAAGCAGGTGATCCCAACCATCATCAACACAGCCAGTCGTGTCTCGTGTCGATGCGCACGGTACATGTCACCGTACCCGATACTCGCGCTATGGTAGGTCAGTAGCGCGGCTGCATCCCCAAAAACCTGCAGTATGCTGTCCATGGCAGCTTCTCGACCTACTCGAAGATCGCTTCTCGATAGGTAAATCAAGGATGCGATACACATCCTCCAATGTGACGGCCATCTCCCTGGGCCGAGATGGAACACATTGTCGCCGATCCCATCTCTCGATGAGGGCGACCATCAGCCGTGATCTCTCTCTATCGCTTCGTACTCTCTGACTCCACCGAGTCCCACTCGCGCATGATGGCCAATGAGCCGCAGATACGTGTGGCCTCATCCGCACTAACAAATGGGGCATCCTATCCCGCATCGCCAATCGCCGACGTGCTCGCAAAACCAACCCACATCCTTAGACCTACTCTTTATTACAACATCTACTTTATCATCTAAACACCCTTTTTTATCCCCCCGACCATACCCCGACTCTCTACCACCCCCCTCTAGCAACCTACCACCCTAAAAACCCAAAACCATCCCACCCAAAACCAACCAAAACCCAAACAAAACACAAACCCAACCCCAACACAAACCCAACTCCCACACAACCCCCAACCCAACACCAAACCCAACTCCTACACAAAACCCAACCCCACCCCTTCCCCAACACCCACACACCCAAACCCAACCCAAAAACCCAAAACCCAACCCTACACCAAACCCTTCTCCCCCCTAACCCAACCTCAAACCCAACCCAAAAACCAAAACCCAACCCACACCAAACCCTTCTCCACCTCCACCCAAACCCAACCCAACCCAACCCCACACCAAACCCTTCTCCACCCCTAACCCAACCCAACCCTACACCAAACCCTTCCCCACCCCCCACCACCCACACCCACCCACACCCAACCCAACCCAACCCACACAAACCCACCCCAACCCACCCACCCACCCACCAACCCACACCCAAAAAACCCACCCAAAACAACCAACCCACCCACACAACCCACAAAACCAAACAAAAGCCACCGACGCCACTACCGATACATGACCGACGCCGGTCACCAACAACACTCCCTTTCCCTAAAATTTGCGACCGATGCCGGTCGCTTAGTGACCGACATCGGTCACTGTCTTCTCCCGGAGCCGAACCCCCGCGCGGCCCCCAAACCCATTTTTTACCTATTTCTACCCATCTACCCACCCAAATACCCTAAAAACTTACCCACCTACCCACCTTAGCCTATCTAGCCTATCTACCCTCTCCCTTTTTCAAATCATTTCCATTTTCTCATTATTTCCTAAAAAAGGTTAATTCCTACCCAAACCCCCAATTTAGCATAATACAACCAAATCACCAAATTAAAGAGTTTCGAATCTACTCAACGATTTACACGCTGCCGTGGTGGGATGGGTGGTGGCGGTCCACCGGTCCAGCCTTCTCCAGCCTCCTCCTCGCTCGTGCTATGGCTCCAATCCTGATCTGCTGGGTCCCCGGCCAATCAACTGCTGCCTCCTCCTTAATCGGGCCCACTATCAACTCTCTCCGCCAATACAATAGCTCCACCTCACTCAATCAAGCCTCTAATCTCAACTCTCCACGCCGATAAGTTTCATTTGGTTTGCAAATAACAAAAGTGACAATGACAAGCCGTATTTTTCTTTTTATAGGTTTTTCGCCTTTCACCGATATCGGTTTCATTTTGCCCTAAGGAACCGGTATCGGTCCCTTAACCGATATCGGTCATGCAGAATCGACATCGGTTCTCTACCCAACTTTCACCCCATTCTTTGCCCTTATTTACTCCTTGCCTCTTTTTCACCAATATCGCCTCTATCCACCTTTGCTGCACACCATTTGTTCACTTGTCCAGCCTGACCTAAGGCCTCAACCTACCTATTCGGCCCGACCTAAGGCCTCAACCTACCTATTCGGCCCGACCTAAGGCCTCAACCTACCTATTTGGCCCGACCCCCGACCTAGGCCTCAACCTACCTATTCGGCCCGACCTAAGGCCCGATCCAAGGCCTCAACCTACCTATTCGGCCCGACCTAAGGCCTCAACCTACCTACGGCCCGACCTAAGGCCTCAACCTACTATTCGCCCGACCTAAGGCCCGACCAAGGCCCGACCTCCTCACCCTACCTTCGGCCCGACCCAAGGCCTCAACCTCACCTATTCGGCCCCGACCCAAGGCCTCAACCTACCTATTCGGCCCGACCTAAGGCCTCAACCTACCAATTGGCCCGACCCAAGGCCTCAACCTACCAATTCGCCCGACCCAAGGCCTCAACCTACCTATTCGGCCCGACCTCCTCAACCTACCTATTCGCCCGACCTCAAGGCCTCCTCCTACCTACCTATTCGCCCGACCCAAGGCCTCAACCTACCTATTCGGCCCGACCCAAGGCCTCGCCTCAACCATTTGGCCCGACCCAAGGCCTCACCAATTTGGCCCGACCTCAACCTACCAATGGCCCGACCCAAGGCCTCGCCTCACTATTTGGCCCGACCCAAGGCCTCCTTTACCCTTTTCCGCCCGACCCAAGGCCGCAACCCAACAACTTGCCCGACCCACGGCCGCACCACTTCCATCCCCTACCCAAAATCAACACCATACACTTTTATCCACCCATCCGTAGTTTTTTTGTTCAATCGAGCTCACCTGCTCGTGTTTTAGCATGATTAGGGTCCTCGACTTGATCTGTCGACCAACTTTGCCTGCACCTAGACCGTGACGCTTATCTCAACCAAACCAACCTTTTGCACGCCAACATGCCTAAACGCTCTCGCACCTTACCGTTATATACCCCGGGCTACTTCCTATGCCTTGATACTGTGATTATATCACCCTTGTTTGATAAACTATCGACCTTTTTGCCTCACACCGCTGGTTTGCTCACAAATCATGTACCCTAGTCGTATTATTGCATTTCAATATGCGCCCTCGCTTCTCGAACCTACCCCACCATCTTACCATCCTCTCTACCCCATTTACTCCGTTATCAACCCTATCCCCGATTTCTCGCTCACTCAATCTGTGATAGATTTGAGGGGATTACCTATATCTTAACAGAGTAACCACTTCATATTATTGTCCGTGCAGCTTTACAAAACAAGCTACACGACAATAAGGGGCTAATGTAGACACCAAATTTGTGTCTTACGACCCCTTGTGACCCGCATCTCATCTCGCAATCTAACCTCATCACCTAAACCTTACACAATTATTTATTAATTACCTTATAATTGATAAATCCACATCACCTTACCCGCCACCTCACTTTGCCACCTCATCATGACCTAGCCCTAACCCTAAACTAACCTAATTAAGACCCATGACTTGGTCTAGACTCACATCCATAACTAATGCCTCCTTACTCGCACTCCAAAGCCGACCTTCTAGCCACTTGACCAAGCCCGCAACCGATCTCTCGAGAGAAAAGTTAGGAAGGTGGGCTATTTTACTAAAAATAGCCTACTTTTTCCTTACCGATGCTTGGTTCCTACTGACCGCCGCTCGGTTACGTAACCGCCATCGGTTCCTCGTAAATGGGCTCCCAAACCAAAACAACGGATCGGAATTTCATTTTTTTCGAGATCACCAAAGGATTTTGATCAACAGAGATCATTGCGAGCGAGGAAACAGAGTCCAGATCTTCACTTAACCAAGAGCAGAGACGAGAAATACCAAGTGTTTACAACCAAGGAGATCAACTTGCATCTTTGTCAAAACCAAGTAAGTCACATCTTCGCATGTCCTCTCATATAACATTTCTTATGCTCTTTGAATTTCAGCCTCCTAAATCCGCTCTCTCGAATCTACTACCCAACGTGTCATTGATCTAATCTGTATTCTTTTGCTTCTAATCATCCATTTCCTAATATCATCCATAAACCAGCCTTACAAAACACCATAGCTACTAAGAAGATCCTAGATGCTTTCTCCTCCTACTAGTTTCCAACCAAGTCAAATCTTTCCTTAGTTTCTTATTTGCAGTAGTCCTTCCAAGACAAAAGGAGTTCTTCGCAATCAACCTGATCTTTCTCTATACGCGCACACCATCTTGACATTCTACAGTATTCCTCCTAACCCTAACCTCATCTCTGCTTCGTAGGAATGAGTCATTCCGAGTGAAACAGATTATTCTCAATGGATATCAAACATTGTTCTTGTCCCAAAAGAAACCTATCGATATCCGAATATACACGGATTTTAGGGAAATCAATAAAGCTTTCCCTCGAAGATGATTTTCCGTTGTCCAACATTGATATGATTGTTGACTCAACAAAGAGGGTATGAAATGCTATCACTCATGAATGGATTTTCCGATATAATCAAATTAAGATCGTTGAAGAAGACCAACACAAAATAGCTTTTACAACTCCTCGGGAACCTTCGCTATCGTGTGATGCCATTTGGCCTTAAAATGTAGGATCTACCTATGAGCAGCCATGACAAGAATTTTTCATGATATGATTCATGATATCAGACTATGTGGATGACATCTTGGGAAAGTCCAAAACAAGAGAGGATCATCCTATTATTTTACGGCGTATCTTTGAACGCATGTGTGAATACAAAGTTAGGCTCAATCCAAAGAAGTGTGTCTTCGGTGTGCTATCTCGAGAAACTATTTGGATTCATTGTGTCAAGATGAGGTATTGAGGTAGACCCTGCTAAAGTGTCTGCTATCACGGAAATGCCTCCACTTAAGAATATCAAGCAACTACGTAGCTTGCGAGGGAAAATTCAATCCATTTACCATTTCATCTCCCAACTTGTAGATAAATGTCACTCATTCACCCATTTTCTTAAAAATGACATCACTTTCATTTGGGGACTAAAGAAACAAGCAAGCCTTTGCTTTGCTTAAATAGTACCTAGCTAATCCACCTGTCCTCATGCCTCCCACTCTTGGAGAACCACTTTTTCTCTATATTTCTGCTACACAATTTTCTATTAATGCACTTCTCACCCAATACGACCTTAGTCATAAGGAGAAAGCAAGATACTATCTCGAGCCTCACCCTCATCACCTATGAGCTTAATTATCCTCATATTGAAAAGGCTTGCTTGGCCGTTGTTTTTACCTTTCAATAAAAATTCATTACCTACCGAATACTAAAACCAATCTCATATCCAAGGTCAACCCACTCAAGTATTTTTGTCCAAACCCGACCTCATAGGTAGAATGGCTAATTGGATCATTCTACTCAGTGAGTTTGATATAGAATTTGTCCATCAAAAATTAGTTAAAGGACAAGTACTTATAGACCAATAATAGCTGGAAGCACCTTTGTAAAGCACGTAACCTTTGAGTCTAGATCTGCTAGATGCATCCTTGCTCTACATTGAAGAATCTATCGTATGGCAAATACATTTTGAAAAATCATTTACGTTTCATGGTTTGGGTGTAGGAGTGGTCCTTATTACTCCTTCGGGTGATCCTATACCGCAGCCTTTCACCTGGGCTTCCCTTGCACAAACAACATTACAGAATATGAAGCACTCATTGCAGGGATGAAGCTAGCCATCAAGTGGAATGTTCATCATGTTAAGGTTGTAGGTGATTTGCAGTTAATCATCAAACAGTTAATGATGAATATAAGGTTAAGGATGACAAGCTCATACCTTACAAAAAGTTAGTGGAAACTCTAAAGGAGTACTTTGTGCACATTACCTTTGAGAAAATCCCAAGAGCGCAGAACAGATCAGTAGATGCCATGGCAATGGTGGGGTCTATGCTTCATATTCCACTAGGGAATAATGATATGCCATTCTTCATAGAAAATCTATACTATCCTGTGTATGACATGCCAGAATCTTTCCTAGCTTGTGAGGTTATCAGTCCCCATTCCCCATGGTATGAACCCATCTTCACCTATCTTAAGGACAACACATTTCCTCCTAACATCTCCCATTCTGAAAAGCAAAGCCTGATTTTCCAGATAGCCCATTACACCCTTTTAGGTTGTACACTTTATTGTCATGGCTACGATGGGAATCTATTACGTTGTCTGGATGTGACAGAGTCAATCCAGGTAATCAAAGAAGTGCACGAAGGGGTATGTAAAGCACATACAAATGGTATGGTCTTGGCTAATAAATTGTTGAGAGTAGGTTACTATTAGCCTACCATGGAAACTAATTGTTGCAATTATGTTAGAAAATGTGTGCTTTGCCAAAAGTATGGAAATTTCATTCATGCTCTGTCGCAACCATTGCAACCTATCACTACCTCATGGCCATTCTCCAAGTGGGGACTTGATCTAATATAAAAACTTACTCCTACCTCATATGATGGTCATACACATATCATCATAGCTACAAAATACTTTACAAAGTGAATGGAGGTTGTCCCTTTAACCTATGTCATAGGAGCATATATTTCTAAATTCATCATGAATCACATTATTTACTAATATGGTATTGCATGACCATTATTCATGATGATAATGAAAAGTCATTTAAGAACAAAATCAGAAAGGTATTTGCCAACAGCCCAAATCAAATTAAAATGGTCCACGCCATATTACCCTCAAGGTAATGGACAAGCTGAGGCAATAAACAAGACTTTGGTAAGGATAATGGAGAAGATGGTTAGCAAAACAGGTCAAACTGGCACCTACAAATCCATCTAGCCCTTTGGGATTACCGAACATCCATTCGCACTCCTACAGGTGTAACACCATATTCCCTAGTGTTCGGACAGAATCTATCATCCCTTTAGAGATCGAACTCCCATCCCTGATAATTTCTCTTCGAGACTATCTGGATAAGGATGAAGATTATCGAGTGGAAAGACTGGCTGAGTTAGAGCTCCTAGATGAGAGGCGCATTCGTGCTCTTAATCACCTGAAAGTGTATCAACACAAAGTCTCCAAAAACTACAACAAGAGAATCATCCCTCATCAATTTGAGGTTGGTGATTTAGTTATAAAGGAGAACCAGTTCAACACTAGAGCAAAGTGAGAAAAGAAAAGGAAGTTCGAACCACATTGGTTAGGAGCCTATGTCATAGTTGCCAAGTATGGCACAGGGTTATACAAATCGGCTCACCCCAATGGTGATGAGCTTCAGAGCCCATGAATGCCATGAATCTTAAGAGGTTCTATGCTTGAACATGGCGCAAGGATGTTAAAAAATCAAAAATACCAAAAAAATCAAAATATAAAACAATATATATATAATAAAAGAGAAAACAGTCATCCACAACCACACAATTATGGCACTTTGGACAGTCCTTGGGTGAAAATCAGTTTTTGCACCTCGGAAGGATTCGTTATTCACAAGCATCCTACATTAGGAGGATTTTTTTGGCCTAGACCTAGTTCTACCTTCGATTCCCCTGCACATCATATTGTCTACCTTGATCCGGCTTTACCTTCTTTTATTCATCTCGTGAGGGGTATATTCTTTCGTTATTTCCCATCTTACGTTGGGGCAATTCAACGACTTCACCTTCTTGTTCATAAGCGTGTCTTCGCCTCTGTATATTCCTCGCCTAACGCCTCAGGGCATCCATGCTTTCTTGATTACCCGCACATAGCTCTGAAAACCATTCAAAAATAAAAACAATAGAAAATTATTTCTCAAAAAAAAAAACAATAGAAAATTGTTTCTAAAAAACAAAAACAATAGAAAATTGTTTCACAAAAAAACAAAAAAAATAGAAAAGTATTTCACAAACATCAAAAACAATAGAAAATTGTTTCACAAAACACAAAAACAATAGAAAATTGTTTCTCGAAAAACAAAAACAATAGAAAATCAAGTTTCACAAAAATAAAACAAAACAATAGAAAATTGTTTCACAAACATAAAAAACAATAGAAAATTGTTTCACAAAACACAAAAACAATAGAAAATTGTTTCAAAAACACAAAAACAATAGAAAATTGTTTCACAAAAACCTAAACAATAGAAAATTGGTGTATAAAAATATATCTTACAAAAACATTTACTTGCATTGTCTTGTTTCCTTGCTTTTCTTGTTGCTTGTATAGTGTTTTGCATTCTTGCTTTTGGGTTGTTTGTTGCTTGGGCGTACTTTGTTAGGATTCATATTTTCTTGCTTAGATTAGATTTATTCTTGCTTGTGCATATTGCGGTATGTTTTTGCGTCTTTGGTGAATCTTGGGAAATCATGATGTATCGTGTTAATTCATTATGTTCTTTCTTAAACATTTTGGTTATGTTTGTTACTTGTTAATAAAGCATGGTGAATCATGGTGTATTGCATTAATTCCTGGTGTTATTTGTTAGCATTTGGTTGTGTTTATTGCATGTGCTCTATTTTGTTATCATTCACATCAGATTACCATCGATCATCATCCATATAACATCATCTATACATCGTATATAAATAAAATGCTAAGTTTTACATCATGCATGTATGCTAAGCTAATCATCACATATCGTATCATCAATGGGGGCAAGAGGGGTTGTGCATAATCAAAAATCTATCCCCTGCACCAATATCATCATATCATCCCATCCATATACATCTACAATAACACATGAGAAATGCATTTGATATCATCTAACATCCACAACACATGTATACATCAAACATCAAAATTAGATACATACAAAGTACAAAATTAGATAACATCATAACACATCCATAAGTGTTGAATCAAAACACACAGCATGCAATGAGAATCAATGTATGCCCACTCATGTCACAACGCATCCATAAGTGCTGAATTAAACAAACACAACATGCAATGAGAATCAACATAGAGTAATTTAAAAGGGGTATTTCACATCATAGAATTATGCCCACTCATGTCACATACATCAAAGTATAACAACAATAAAATACATCATCTCATAACCATGTGTATCTAAGCCGAACAAAATAATCCTCATATATATATATATATATATATACATGTGTGTCAATATACATCTATATCAAAAATGGATACAAATCAGTGCTCTATATCAAAAATGCCTTCAGCTGAGGCATACAAAGATGATACATCAAAAAATTTATACACATACATATAATGTCTAGATAGGTACTCAATACAATACATCATCGATACATAATGCCATAAAAAAGGGGCATGTATCTGAAAGAATCAAGCCTTCATCATGAGGCATCATCAAAATACATGTATAACAAAATTGTACATCAAAATCAGCCTTCATAAGAGGCATACATACAAAAGAATCTATAAAACAAAAATGTGGCTCTCAACCACAACTCTCACCCTTACTGGGGCTCCCAGATCTGTCCTCTAGACGATGGAACACTACAGGATGGGATGGCGCTGGTCTGGCTAGCTGCTCTGGTAAAGGCTATCTAGCTGATCTCTGGTAGAGTGACCTAATCTCTAGTGATCGAGAGCCTGATGCACTCGACCCTGACAGCTGTGGCAGTGCTACTCGCTACTCTGGTAGAACCACTCTATAATATGCAGTCCTATAAAAGAGGGCCTCACCACCAAGCCTAGTGGCATCGCATATCAAGTTTGCATCTCCGGAGGCGAGCGCTGCCTCAGGGTAGTATCTCACTCACCTGTAACTCGGCCTAGGTCTGACCTCAACCTAACTAGAAGTAGTAGCCTCTCAATCTCTCTTTGTAGTCATCACCTGTAGCTTGATGTGGGCTCGGTCCCTCTATGCTAGTAATGCATGTGATCATGCGTATAGATGGTCTCTCTGTGCAACGACCATGCACACTTGTGACTAGGACTAATGAAGGAGGCTCAATATTTGAGCCCCTTGTGCTACTGTCTCTTGGATATAGCTCCGCCATGTTACTCTGTCATCTCCTAGGCTAGCGTGGGGCCGAGCCTGATCCCACTTTGAAAGTAAAGTCACAATGTGAGCTCGAGCCTCATCGCACTCTGCTACGACCGTCATGCACCAACCTCGAGCCTCATCTCTCTCGGCTATGAGTTGTTGTACCTACACCTGTATTGTGGCTATCTATGCCACTAGCTAGGAGGTTATGTGTGCCTCAGGGGCTGGTCCTGAGGTGCTCTAGAAGACTGCCCTGCTCAAAGACCCTACCTCTGGGTGGCTACATGGCTACCTGTACTAGGCCTTACGGCCTCGGTCCCTGTGCCTGTGGGGCACCATGCCCATCATGTGGGATGCCATCAAAGGGGTCCTTTGGGTCTTGCCCAGTCTGCCAGCCTCTATCCCCGTGTTATGCCCCATGCCATATCTCTATAGGTGGGCGAATGCCTGCTACCCAGGCCTCCTCTGGAATAGTGAGCCACCAAGGTAATACTATAGCATACCAAGCTACATAATCAGTTGTGGTCCCGGGGTCTCTCACCTGTCGTAATGGGTCCCATACCTATGGGACCACCTATGTGAAACTCACCCTACCTCGGGCCACCAATATACGAGGCCCCATGGTCTACCTCTCTGAGTCCCTACGTGCATGCCAGATATCTGGTTGGGGACCCCTGTACCCTACCAAGCTACCACTAAGACTGTTTGCTACATGATATAACTCCATGATATAGCTACGGCTGCTAATAAGAAAGTGCTCCACTAAGCACACGCTGAGCTCTGTGGCATCCTCTGGCCACTGGAAGTGCCTGTATGGACACCAAATGATGTCTATCACTACCAACTCATCGAACTCCCACCTATATCTAAATAGGCTACCAAGATGGCCACATACATCTCTCGCCATTGTATATGACATGAACCAGTGGTAGTAATCCTCTCGGGAATGAAGTCCCTATCTTATCAGTGAGTAGGAACCCATTGATAAGAGCCATGATGTAGAGAGGTCCCCGATGCAATGTCGGGTTGGAGATGCACTCATGTAAAGCTATAGTCATCCTATCATGCGGGATGTTGTCGACACCAAATAGGGCACTGCAAGCTGCTCTAATCAGCCCTACATCTCGAATTGTACTCGATCAACATACCCATCATGGGCATGTGTAGAATCTGCTAAACATCCTCAATCATCATTGTCATTTCTCCTATGGGCAGTCTGAAACACTGACTCTCGTTATGCCATCGCTTGGCTAGCGTAGTCAAAAGGCCATGATCTAGTATAATAGATGGCATCCGAGCCATGGGGCCCAACCTCACTACCTCAAGTAATATCGCCATAGTTCGCCGATCACACCAATGCATACTACCCTCTAACTCAGCAATCCGGGTATGACACTCCTGCATTTGTAAAACTAGTAATCATCTCTGCAAAGTAACACACTTGCTCATCGGTTCCTCAAAGAATTCCTCTAAAAAGCTATCTCATCTTTTTGACACTTTCTTAACTTTTTCCACTGCCTAGGGTGCCTCGCGCACTTTTTTTTGGCGTGTGCACCATGTTTTTGGTGCATGTGCTTACTCACGTGTGTCTTCTCGGTGCATACGCTCTCTTTCCGTGCCTGTGCCCTTTTTGGCATGTGCACCACGAATTTGGTGTCTATGTTTGGGCATGTGTGCTCTTGTGTGTGTGCCTCACCTCTCCATGCCTCGTGCCATGGTTTTTTCTTGTGCACCCCATTTTTGGCATGTGCACATGCACGCACATTTTCTTTTGTGTGCACATGTGCATGGGTGTGTGTAATCCATTTTATCGCGTGTGCACACATCCAACTTGGCTCCTGCACCCTTGAAAGGATGCCTACACCTCCAAAATGGAGCCTGCATGCCCTATCACATGCCTGCGCCTATGCGCAAGCGTGCCTATGTGTTTTTCTACACCTAAAGACCGAATTTAGGGCATTAATGACAAAAATTTATGAGTAGGATTGTGATACTTACAAAGCGGTCATCATCTCGTAACTTCACTAGTACCCCAAATATGTGTCTACGCACCTCAAACGGTCTCGGTGCGATCACCATGGTTCTCCTGAGTGTCAGAGCCTCACAGTAAAATTTTTCAACTGCTCGATCAAAATGAATTGATCATGATGTTTTTACCCCCTGGGGTATATTAACCTATTTTTCATCGTTAGGATGGTCGGGAGGCCCGTTTTGATCACCATTTTCTCCTCTATTCACTGTGGAATAATTATTTTTATTAAATAATTATTTTTCTCTTCTTTTTCACCGTATTGGGGCATTTTTGTTGTCCAATACCCCTTTCTTCTCCCTAGGGCAATTTTATTGCTCCCTAGTGATTTTTATTCTTCTTCACACTCTCGTAAATAATTATTTTTTCTTAATTTTTCCACTAAACAAGGACATTATTTGTCATTTGTTTCTCCTTTCTTCCACCTAGGGCACTTTCTGTTGCCCCTAGGCCCTTCACTTTCTTCTTCTACTTTCTTCTATTGTTCACCATGGTTTGGAAAGCAAAAACAATAAAATAAAAATATATATATATCAAAAAATCCAAAAATAGGGCAAATTTTTCAAAAATCCTAAAAAGTAAAAAACCCTACAAAAATGGTAACTTGCTTATTACAGCTGAAACTTGTGTCTTGCGCATGGTATTTTCTCCATATCATGTTGGTTTGTCTCACATCTTCCCCGATTAATACAACTCGCGGATCACCGGATTCACAACCATTCACAAAGCTAGTTGCTTGCTTCATCTATACTCTGGGGCACTTTTGTTGCCTGGTGTTGTTTCGTTGCACACAAACGCTTTTCATGGACCCCATGTCCATTGTCATTTCCCCTTGCATGTATCCTTTCTCGGGCATCATTTTTAAACCTTTTTCTTCAATCACGAACTTGTGGATCTCTTCAACACTGATAACAAAACATTTGTACAACTATCTTGACCATTGTTGGGTTGGATATGTGTGTTCGTACTTGTTTTCCCTATTAAATGAGCTTGTTTCCTTCTCGTATTACATTGCATTATTGTATGTTGTGTGGAGTTGGTATTTTCAGCAATGGACAATTGTTCATAGTATGGATTTTCATGTCATTATACCTTTGTCGTATGCTTATATTTTTCATAAGGACCGATGATGTAGTTCCTATGGCAATATGATGACATCCAAATTGTTCTCAATAAACAGTGGTTAGAGGCTAAGTTCTTCTCTCCCCTCTTCCTTGTTTCTTCTACATATCTTCCCTTTCACCCCTACTTTTCTCTCTCATTACGGAGAATCTTGCCTCTTCCCCATTCTTACTTTATCTCTCACCTTTTTCAATTGTCGATCGACTTCTTTCTTCACCCCATCGACACTCGAGGGGGCATCTCTCCCTCCTATTAATTTTTCTTCTATCCCTTCAAAAATTTCTTCCATCTACTATCTTTAAAGTGGCGTCACTTATGCCACCCCAAAGAGGGGAAAATGTAGACACCTATAATTACGCTCGAGCAATTTAAATACTTAAATTGTGTTAATTATCTCTTTTCCAACAAATTGACGACTTATCATCAAAAATGCTCATATTCCCTCTTATTTTCATTAATTAATTACAATACGCTAATTGATTAAATCCCCTATCTGACACATACCCTAATTAATGACCCTTCGTTAATCGACACCTTTTCTATCTAGTCTAATTAATTATTATTAATTAATTAGCCTCCCTTATCATTAAATCAATAAATCTCTATTTAATTGGTTTAATTCCCTCCTAATAGTCCAAATCACACTAAAATCCATCTAAAATCTTATAAAAGCTTGCATATGTATTTATTAATCATCTTGATTAATTAATGTACCCCCTTTTATCCACATGAGCCACTTGAGGAAAAACTAAACCCTCCTAAATCTAAATCAACCCCATCGAAACCCCCTTATCCATAACTAACTCTTCATCTCCATTAGCCCCACATTCATGAGGATGTGTTGAATATTTTATCCTTCGGGCTATATAAAGAGCCCTCCTCCTACCTTTACACTTACACCTAAATCTCTCAAGAGACAAAAGAAAGCACATAGTTTCATACTAATATCCTTTTGTCATTCTTGAGATCCCCATCCTCCATTCTTAAAGAGCTAAGCCTCACACCCAAGCATCCATTGATGGATCAAAGCAAGAAAATATAATTTGATTTCCATTGGACTACTTAGGTCCATTTTAATGTTAAATTAGGCAAATAAGAGGAATAGAGTTCATTCATTTACATTGTGTTTTGATCAATTTCAAAGTTATTAATGTTAAGGGTAGGACTTGCTCATTTCTTCATCATGATGGTGTAATTTCTCATTTTTATCTACTTTAGGAAGCTATTTATAGGTGGTAGTTTTCTTGCTAAAATTATAGAAACACTTTCACACATGTACCAAACCAATTCATCCATCGGTTCCAATCAAACCCTACCCTCCTCATTGGAAAATTCCTAAGTTTATTAATTTCAACAAGCAAGTTCCCCAACAACATCTCCTTGCATTTAAACACACATGTTGTCTTATTATACATGATCATGATCTACTTCTTCGCACTTTCCCCATGTCTTTGTCTGGTCCCACATTGGACTGGTACAACAGTATCCCCTAACATTCCATATTCTCTTTCACCCAACTTGTGCAGTTATTATTAGAACACTTTTCTATCAATATTGCATGTAAAACTATTATCATGACCTATATACCATCTCGACGGTTTGAAGATGAGCTCAACATTGAATTCTTCGTATGATGGCATGGTGTTATAAACTAACTGTCCATCACTCTTCTATTAATCGAACTCATCAAGTTATTCTTGCTTTCATGTGCAAAACATATATCATCTACTTTACAAGTCCAATCATTCTGAACCTTTGATGAATCTTTCACAATGGCTCACAAACTCAAAACACATGCCATTGAGTAGGGTCATCTTAAACTAAGTTCAACTAAACCTAAAATCAAATCTACTAAACCACTCACACATAACAAAAAATTTAAGGGTGCAGCCAACATTGTGGTCATTAAACCCTCATTCACATCTATATCCAACACATGGCCTCAACAACAAGTCCCTTAACCGACAGTCAACTATACCCCCTTGGGAGAATCATACAGCTTCCATATTTGATAAGTTGATGACCGTAAACTCCATCCAACTTCCTCCCATACGACCCATGGAAAATTCACAAGCCAATCCTATTTGGTATCACGAAGCCCATTATTGTAAATATCATCAAGTCAAAGGTCATGACATTGAGAAATGTCGTTCCTTCAAATATCATGTCCAACAACTTATAAATCAAGGGGATATCCAAATCGATAGCTCCACTACTCAAACTTTACCTAATCAACCACCAACAAATCAAGCCACGCCCTTTACATCTCAACTATCAAATGCTTATATGATTGACACCATCAATCAAGATCTCATCTTATCACCGACTCTACATGTTCCTACCTTAGACATTATGCCCACTCCTTATGCGGAACCTATTGCACCCACAACTATCACACCTATGTCAAATTTTACTACTTGTCCTAAACCTACACCTTCTCCTATCCTTATCACATCCACATTAAATTTTACTATACCATCCACTTCATCCACTTCGATCATACCCCAATCTACCACATTAGATTCATCCTTAGCACCTATTTCAGCCCCACTGATATCCACACATATCCCTACATCTCTCACACCTATTCCTTCACCCACATCTTCATCAAACACACCTATTACTACATCTACATCACTCCTCTCTAAAACCATCCCAACTAAACTCAGTTCTACTACATGCACCTTTATAGCCCCACCTTCGACATCAACCCCATTAACAAACATATCATTCTTACCCCTCAAAAATTTATGAAACAACCAGTCCCATCTACTTCTACACCTAAAAATACTCCTGCATTTGCTACATTACCCATAATGTCTACTCCATCGGTTATCACATCACCCACATCTCCAAATATCCCAAATATGCCTACATCCCTATCTATCCCACCTACCCCTATATCTATCATATCAACAAATCCACCTATCCCTACCTTGACATCTTTACCTATATCCTTTCCCATGGCCACATCACCCAGTCTATCCCAATACTCTTTACTTAATCCTTCTATCACAACAACCAACTCTTCTCGATCTAACCCCATCAAATATACCCTTTGAAACATCTATTGAACCAACACATCCACCTAAATCAAATAAATATGGTTTACATTCTCCCTCTAAAAAATCAAATATTTCCATGTCAAAACCTAAACAATCCACATCTCACATAGATCTCATTAATCGCATCATACAAACACCTATTTCTCCATTAACATCCTCATCTTGTTTTAGGAAATTTTCTCCATTAATAACCACACCACTATCAAATCCTCTGGTTGAGATTATTATCATCCCTGCTAGGAGTAAATATTCTCGGTTGAATTCTAAGGCTCATGGAAAACATCCTCGATAGTCCCTTGTACATCCTCAAAACATTCAGATTTTCCCTCTTCTCAACAATCCAATGCCACAACATCTATTTTAGGATCAGTCGCTCCATCTACAACATCTCGCAATGATAAATTTATAGCCAAACAATCCAATCCTCCAATCCAATTCAATTTGTCATCTAAGACATATAATTCACATATCATCTAAGACATATAATCTACATATAATCTACCCATTTCCCTCTTCTCAACAATCCAATGCCACAACATCTATTTTAGGATCAGTCGCTCCATCTACAACATCTCACAATGATAAATTTATAGCCAAACAATCCAATCCTCTAATCCAATTCAATTTGTCGTCTAAGACATATAATCTACCCATCCAATGTACATCCTCACCTAAATCCGAATCCAAACAATACAATCCTTCCACCAAATTTGATTTGTCTCCCAAAACACATAATTTACCCATCTAATCTACATCCACTTTTTCTCCTAACTCCAAGCTGAGATATCCTATCAAAACCCACAAGAGTTACCTTCCCCATGACACTTCAATGGGGTCTTATGTAGATATCCTTCAACATTTAACTCAAATATCTACCATCACACTTCCTCCCATTAAAGCTTTAATCCCTATGGTCCAAAACCATCATGGTTCAATCCATATTGCAGTTGCACTTATCATCGTACCCCGGCCATGACATCAAACATTGTAAGGCATTTCGGACAATCATCCACAACCTTATTGAGAAAGATGATTTCCTCATTCAGGAAAAATTCCTTCTCCATCTATATTGAATATAATTCATATCCCATCTTTCAGGTCTCCCATGATTCCTCCATCCATATCATCCCTTCACATCCCTCTTGCACACAACATTTATCCTAAGGAAGATCCTCCATTGTCAATCAATACCACTTATCTTGCCAAGCACACTTATGGTCTCCAATCGTTTATCCCATCTGAATCCAAAACAATCTCATCTAAACTCTTTTGACATCCTTTAACTCCTTCACATTTAATTCATTGGGGGAGCAACCTTCCCTCGCCCTTGAGTGTATCATCCATACAATTCCCTTGTCACTAGGGGACTTCGCTCATTGACATTTTTTTATTACCTTCTTCACATTCATCCAATCTAAACTAATTTTGTCCCAATCCTCATCTCATTCTAAGTCCACCATTGTGGCCATTTTTTTCCTTCTGTGAGGGACCATTTTTGTTATTTGTTTTCACCAAGTCCACCATTTTGGCCATATTTGTGTCTCTTTTGGGGCACTATTTATTTCATCAAGTCCACATTTGTGACCATTTTTGTCCTGTTGTATTTGTGTCTCTCTCGCGGCATAATTTATTTTCATCCAAATTCTTCATCGTGATCATATTTTTGTCTCCTTAAGGACATTTTTTTTTCCTACTTGACTATCATCTCATCTTGTTACAACTTAATGTCTTCCCTCTCTTGATGGTAAACCAGAAACATAACCTCTTAATGCATTGCACTTGTGACTAGTCTACTATGTTAGCATATCTACCAATGAGCACTTAGTTATATCCTTAGATCATTCCTCCATCCTTAGCCCCTTCCATTTTTCATTGTAATGATATGAATTATGTGGTCTACCTTCACTGCTTTGATATGACCCCATAACCATTACATCCATCACCTTCTCATTCTCCTATTATAGCCATGCAAAGGGTCCAAGGGTGTCTCTTGTACATTCATTATCCCCTCCTAAGTGGTCTACTTTGTTATTCCCACTCTCCCCATGTAAAGCTAAAATTCAAGTATGTAAAAGGAAAAATCAAAATTATCAAAATAGACTGATCCCTCGAAGGATAGTTGTTCATGCAAAAAAAAAAACTAAAAGGAAAAGCATACAAATCAAAATCAAAGAAAAATCAAAAGAAATAGACTGATCCCTTGAAGGACGGCTATCATATATATTATTCTTGCCATCCATATTATGTATATAGTATACCATACCCTCAAAGGATGGATACTCTATTATTATGGCATTTGGAAGGTTCCCACATTGATCAACCTTCCTTTTATCAACATTTTTAGAAAGCTTCTCACATTGATCAACTTTCTTCTATTGTTCTTTCCCTTTCCTAGAGTTGGGGCATAGACTTAAGGAACACCACCTTTGGAGAACCTTCTTCCCGCATACAAGTTACATCTCAAATCCTTTATCATGTCAACATTAGGTTTGTGAGAATATTTCATCCATATTTCCTCATGGTATTTTGGTATAACTAACTATCGTTGGTTATGTGTTAACACCTTCTATTGGCTACAAGTGCAATGCCTTGAGTGGTAACCTTTCTTGTTTATCTCCAATCTAGTTTGAAGCATGGTTTCCTATATGCCCTTGTTATAACTATGTTTCACTCATCTCATCAAGGTCATCTTTATCAACATCACATCAAATTTCACACTATGAATTCTAAATCTATCCATAATATCCATGAATGTGCTCACAAATAAACTTTTCAGTTTACTGAATTCTACTTAATCATCATTTGCGGTTTGTGAATCCTACTTGAGGATATTTCTCAAGGAAAGTTCATTATCCTACAGCTTCTTATCCCCCAACATGTTCAACAATGTCTTTGATCCATTTCTCTTTGCTCCCCATTTCCACTCATCACCATTTTTCTCCACATCATCCTTCTCACCTTTTTGTCCCCTTGCACCCGCCAAATATCCTACTTGTCTTTCCTCTTGAGTTTCCCTTTCACTCTTCCACTTTTAGTTTGAAAATCTTACTTAACCATCCATACAGCCAGAGAATCTTAGTTAAGTTATATCTTCTTCCTTGGATCATCCTATTGTATAAGATTCTCCACCATTTCCTCTTTCAACAAACGAAAATCACCACCACAAACATCTTTCTCGCTCCACCTTTTTTGCTTAACACTCTTACATCATCACTCCCACCACGTGGGCATCCCAATTAAGGATTACCCTTACACTCTCCATCTACACTACATATGTTCCTCCATCCACTCATGTCACACTCCTTTGTTTCCTTGTTATCACCTTGATATCACCTCCTTTCATCTCTTGTTCCATTTTGGTATACACTGCTCAGTCTTTTCATCATTCTTCTTCTTCTTCAGCTTGGCGATCCTACTTAACCATCCTCATCACATGGAAATATTACTTAAGAGTCCCTCTTAAGAATGGTTTTCCATCTGACCCTTCCACCTCCCATCATATCTTCCTCATCTTCTGTCTCCCACCTCTCATCATACTCATCCACTCCAACCAACCATTCCACACCTGTATCCAATACAATGTTGTCTTTCTCCTTCCATATCGTCACTGCCGGTTTGGTGATCTTACTTAACTCCTCCTATGGCATGGTGATCTTACTTAAGATTCCCTCTTAAGCATGATCTATCATCCTGCACTCGCCCACCACTCCACATTCTCACCATCTACATTTTCTCATCATTCCCCATCATCACATCCTCTCACCTCCTCTTCCATTCTTGCAAACACCACTTCCTACTTGCCCCCTATTCATCTCCATCATCCTTGGCTTGGTGATCTTACTTAACCATTTCTTCCCAATTCATTTCATGTCTTATTTCTTCATCTTTCTCTCATTCATTCTCATCCACAACATCCTCTCCTCACCTTCATCTTCACACACATCGTTATCCCCCTTTTTTACTCTTTCCACTCCATCTTCTAGAATTCTCCCACATATCTACCTCCATGTTTACTCTTCATTATTATTAATCACACCCTAACATTATTTCATCATCTTCTATTTCCACGTTAATAATTATCGGTGGAATTCTCCTAAAAATAACTCATCCCCATTCTACACACTGGATCCTTCTCTTTGATTTCCCCCATTCTATCTTCATTCCTTCCTTCCTATGTGTCCTCTGATCATTATTGGGGAGTTCTCCTAATATCCCTTTATTGGCATTCCCCCTTCCATTCCTTGTTTACTTTCCCCCTCTTCTCACATTTTGTCCCATCCTTCCCTACTAATAATTATCAGTGGATTTCTCCTAACATCCATTCATTGGCATTGCCTCTCCTATCCCTTCCTCTCTTTTTCTTCACCACCTCTCCATATTTCATTATTCCTTTCCAATTTCTTCACTTTCTTCATCATGCACCCTCTCTCTATTTTCTCATCATCAACTTATCCTCATCTCACGCATCTCTGCATATTTTCTAATTTGTTTCATTCCTCCCCTTCAATTTATTTTACGTTCCTTATGCTTCTCACTCTTTATCAAATATATATGTCCTTGGTTCCCTTCCGTCTGCATAATTTTCTCTTTTTCCTCTCCTCCTTTCTTATCCTTATCGTATTTCACTTCTCTATATTGTCTTCTTCCTTGTTTTACCTCGCACTTCCTTTTTACTTCCCTGTCGATAACCTAACTCTTCAGTGTTGTCTCATTTTTTTATCATCTCACCATCCACATGCATTTCCATGTGGTCGGTTCATATTCTTTGCCTTAGATTTCCTCACTATGGTCTGGTTTATTCAATTTTCTTTTCTCTATCATCCCTTTCATTTTCCATTACTTTTCTACCTTCCTCTACTTCATCCTCCTTAACGCCTTTCATTTTGAATAACTCTCTCCCTTTTTCATAATTTCACCTTGTGCTCTATCATTTTCTTGTCTTCTCCTTTTTTCCTTCATCATTTCCCCTTCCTCTATAATCCTTCTTTATTATATTCTTCCTCCCCTTTCATTCATTATTTTCTCCTCCTTCGTCTCCATCCCTCTATTCCCTACCCTTGTTTCCTTCACCCTCAAGCTTTCTTGCTCTTCTCATAATAAACCACTCCTCCTTTCCATTCCCTTTTATCTTTCTCATTACATCCATCAACACATCCCTCACACTTGGCATTCATGGTCAATGTCAATGTTTCTCCGTTTATGTACCACTCACAATGTATTACATCCCATCTCGTTCTTCTCTCTCGCAGCATTGACCTCTTCTCTTTTTTATAACCCCTGTCACATATTTCATCTTTGTCAGTCCTCTCACAAAGGCATCATCATATCCATTTCTAATAATCTCTTCTCATCTTCCTTCGACATTTTTTTCTTAAAGGATACCATAACATCCATCACCTATTTGATCTTGTTCTCTTCAACGAATGTTTGTTCTACTTTTTTGCAAAAGTATCTTGACTCCTTTTCCTATTTTTCAAAGAAGCAGGACTGCTTTCCTTTTTCTTCACCCCATTATTCATCTACCTTCAACTACAAACCTTTCTTAAGAAACATGTATTCAACATCCTATTTAACACCCTCTTGGGGAATTTTATCTAATTTGTTCTTCATATCCACATTCGTGGCCATACTTGTTCCCCCTAGGATATTTTATTTCAACATCCATCTCCCATTATGTCATTTTCATGTCCTATGTTGGGGCACATTTTCATCCTTGTACTTTTCGACACATATAACTCACTTTTTGTCCTTTGCATTCCCTTTGCTAGGCATCATTCCTTTCATCATCGTCCCTTTTGTAAACGCATGATTTTCACTTGATTCCTCACATATGAAGGATTTTGCATACCTTTCACATTTATTTGTGCATATTTTGATGTTTTCCTATGAATCATTGGTCATCGTAGTTTGCATCCATATTACAGTGATCTCCACCCACTCACTGGTTCGTAGAACGTTTTCACCCATCTCCGTTGAGACCGCAATTGTCCTCTACCGATGTGATATTAGAGCCACCGCCATATTTTTTGTTGTTGTTATGATACTTTTTGCTTAGAGAATCTTACCTTTGGTCATGTCTTAATCCATCCTTATAAACATATCTTCATCCAATTCCTTTTGTTTTTGTCTCATGGCTTGCTATCGCAAACCACTCCACAAAAAGGGGAAAATGTAGACACCAATTTTTAGTGTAACTCTTCTCCTTCATGCAACTTCCCCTCTCACCTTTCTCTTTCCTAAATTTGAGTAAATTCCATCTATTTACTCACCTTTATTTAATTAATTATCAAATGGGCTCCATGGGGACCCATTTGATAATTAGAATTTGGCTTTATATCACATATCTCAAACTTATTCAATTCATGGGCAATAATATACACATCCAACACTCCACTCTTAATTTCAAAAATGGAATCTATTATCTCACCTACCCATTCAAATCATGTTCCCCACTCCACCTAATAATTCAAACTATGGGCCCCGCATGATAAATAAATATGGGTCTCTCCCCCTCTTTCAAGGGGACCCAGAAAAGAGGAAGAATCACTATGAAATCTCTGCATATTGAAGTTTTTAGGAGAGGAGAAGAAAGAGCTTAATTAAGTTCTGCAAGCAAGGAAAACTTTTGCCATTGTTAGAAGTTAGAGGTGAGGAGTGTGGGAGAAATATTTTCCATTTTTCATCATCTTTCCATCTTGATGCCCATTTCATCTCCATATCAGAGCACAAGCTAAGTCCCCTCATCATTTCAGTTACTTTTCATTTTGTATTTCATTATTTCTACATGATATCTATTATTCATCATTTATTGTTATCTTTCTAGACACAAGGGTTGACATCCTCCAAGGGAGTTAACATCCTCTTAGAACTAGGATTGTTTGGGAACCCCCACATATTTTTATCTAATCACATATGTTTCAGTCTTGCAGATCTATCTTCTTTTATCACATATCTATCTTCTTTGCACCCGTAGATCCATATCTCGCATCTAAGGTCCTAATCCCTCCATCATTTGAAGTTGTTAGTGGCTTCCAGTATCATATTTCACCCGCATGAGAATGAGGTTTCATGTATATCAAAGGCGCGCTCTCATCAAACTATATCAATTTATCAATTATTTCTTCCAAATCGTGCTCATCAACTATATTTCCAACACACGTAATACGTAAAGAAGGTAACATGAATTCCATAAGAATAAATACTTCGCACTAAACACCAAACTGAAATGGTATGTCCTTTTTCAACCTCTTATATGTTGTTCTATACGCCTAAAGCACGACCAAAAATTTATCATCCCAATCTTTCCTTCCAAAGTCAAAAATTTTTGTCAATGTCTCGGCTTAAAATATTGTTGAAGGCCTCAACAAATCCTGCTTACCTAAGGATGATGGGGTGTATTATTATGGTGCGTAATCATAATTTCATCCAATAGTATTGTGATCATCTCATTCAAAAAGTGTGTACTCCTATCACTTATCAAGCTCAAATGGGAATATATACCTTGTAAGAACATTTTCCCATAAGAACTCCCTCGACTATTGTATCTATTTTACAATCCTTGGTAGGTGTTTATTCTTCCCACCTTGTAAGATAATCTATGTAAGTGATGATGTAGCGCGATCCAGTCTCTACGCACGGCTGGTGAAATAGGACCCACAAATTCTATAGCCCATTTCTCAAATGGCTCTACACTAGGAATAGGTCTTAAAGGCAATTCATCTCTTTTCCCAGGTTTACCAAAGTGTTGATGTGATCACACGCCTTATAATATGCTTTATAATTTTTGTAGAAGACCTCCCACCATAATCCAATGAGTAGAATCTTGTATGCAATGGAATCACCTACATTGTGCCTGTTGGTATCCAAATTTGTTCTCCCTTTCAAGTCGAGAAGCAAAAAATATTAGATGTGGAGCTTAGAGGTAGATAGATCATAGTGTGTTTTGTTTTGTATCTGGGGATGAAATCTAACTAGCCCTTTGTTACTCATATTTGTGGAGAGATGGATAGCACCTTTAAGAGGATTTGACTTGTCCTCACTACTTTAGTCCATGCCTCTTTGACCTAGGGTGAGAGGACCCTTAGTGTAACCTCTATTTGATGAAGGAGATGGAGATATCCTTTGTTTGGAAAAATTTTATGAATAAAACCTTGGGAAAATATGGTCAATACTCCATAATTTAACTCTTAAGAGTTGTCACTTCTAAATGATGGAGATACTTTCAACACAAGGCTAAGGTTACTGAAGACATTAAGAAATCCTAAGTGTTCTACATATTTTAGTAAGTATATTTTGTTCCTTTGTTGATATACGGGAAAACAGGGGTAGTTCAGGATGGATCAATGGTTTTGAATGATTTTGGTGGGAGATGAAGTAGGATAAAGTTGATTATACTAGATCTTTGAAGGGACTTCACAACAATGAACAACTCAACAACAGAATACTTTAGAACAGTTAAGACATTCCTTCAACCAGAAGGTGTGCTTCAATGGAGGCCCATATCAACATGTTTTCATATAATCTTTGAGACTTTAAACGAAGTCTCGAATTGAAAGACTCAATTAAACACCAAAGTCTTCTAACAAGATCATCATCTTCAACCGATCCTGACCCCAAGTGAAAGAGAAACAAGTGTTTTCAATTAAGGATGAAAAACAAGACAAAGGGAATGATAGGGTTATAAAGAACTGATATTGATCTTAAGATTATCTAAACTAAGGGTGTTATTGATAATTAATGCCTAAGAATAGTATTATAGCCACTGGCTTAAGCTTGTAGGCACTAAGTCAATAAGTCTTCCAACGTATAGTGAATGACTTAGGGGAAAAAGTATCTACTCCATGATCTACATTTCTACAAATTAATCTTGGGCCATTATATCACATTAGGCCTATATATATATATATATATTTTCTAAAACTAATGTACATGTTGTGAGATAATGTGTCACTATGACATCTTAAGAAGACAATGAGTTTTAAACATTGTAGTCAAAGGGAGAGATTCACTTAAACCATATTATGATTAATCATTTTGCAGATTAGTTGACTTGGGCTTGTAAATTCTGGTTCGAGGTGTTAATTTTGGGACCTTTGAATTATTGAAAACATGTACGATTGGTTATGATTAAAATATGTGTAATAAGCCATCGACGACATGACTTAATGTTAGAATGGAAGTGGCATGAAAGCTAAGATTAAGATGTTAGACTCCTAACAATTGGTTTCGAAAGGACGGATGACTTAATATGTCATACCGGTGGCATTGGGTCATGATATCACAATGGGTTGGGTTAAATTTTTCTAAGGATAATATGATACCTGTGAAATAGTATATTTCATTGTTCCATTCCTAGAAGGTAATATGTTTTAAACAGGGGAACATAGTTTATGGATTTATCTAACGAACCTATTAACGATCAACCACTATGATCAATAGACTCGGCTTATGAATCCTAGGCCATGATACTTATATTAGATTAAGAATTATCATAGCTGATTTCACATTTTAATATGTATCTCTATGGGAGTTATGGGGCATTTGAATAATAATTTTAAGCTATGCATGTTTTATAACGTTGGTTTTATACTATATTATAATTCATTCTTTCCAAAGGTTATTCGACCTATGTGATTGAAAGTAATTAAGTGATTTATATTTAGTTAATTTCGTGGAAAAGTTAAATGAGGATTTAAACTATAGAAATCCCACCAATTTTGGAGGAGAGTTGGAGGGTGGTGGTAGTTGGATGAATCACTAGTGTGGTACTCAATTTAACACCATTAAATTGTGCATTTAATATTTAGAAATCCAGAAAAGCTCCCTAAGGAAGCAAATTACATGCAACTTCTTCATTTGGTTTTGTTGATGAAATTGGGGAAAAACTCCACTTCTGGTATCTGTGCATGGTGAGTAAACTATGAGTTCATATCACTATTTTAAGAAGAGGAAGTTCATTTTTGTGGGTAAATTTATAAGATGGGGGACCATTTTGTATGACTTGGAAGGAAGGTTGGAATTGTTGGCTGGTTCGAGGTGGATAGTCTTGAATCCATAAGCTCTTTATCATTGTAACACTTGCTAGGAAAGATTTCAAGGATGTAGGAAGTGAATTCACAGGCAAGAATCATTCCTTATTCCTTTTATCTTTTTATTTTATCAGATGCTAGAATGAATACATATTGTAATTTTGTTTGAGTTAAGATTAATTGGGTATGTGATGGTTGAGGTTGTTGTTTTTATACTCTATTTTTCTAAAAAAATGGTAAACAATATGATTGTTAAACCTGCGTATTTAATATTGTTGTTATCTTTTAGATTGCTCAAATCGTGTTTACTTATTAAGACCTGAAAGAGCAATTTTGGTTGCATTTCACTGAGGAGGTTGACCCAGATAATAATGGGTTTTTGTGCAAATAATATAATGTTATGAAAAATTGAATTTGGGTGTATGGGTTTCCTTTTACCTGACTGAAATCTGGGTATATGGATCTAGTAATTAAACCTATTCTAGATACTTTGGTGTTTATTACTTTCACTTCTGTTCTATGCGTAACAACCGTAGAAAAAGGAGGTATATTTGGGCATGAGCCTAGGAAGATCTGGTGATATCTTGTTGGTATTTCTATCTCATGCATAGGATAATTTATAGACTTCTTCTTCCATCGATTGGACTGAGAGAAGAATAGGATTGCCGCTGGGTGGAGGATTTTCTAGTCACCCATCGTAATATTTTACCATTAGTGGGTCTGTGAGAAAATTACATTTACCACTCCCTCCTTGTAAAATAAACCTGGGCATAAACCTTTTTGGCAAGGCTCTAGTTTGAATGACGTGTTAATAAATTGTCAACACTTCTTGTTATCCTTGTCTGATACGTGGATCCTTGCAACTCCTAGGAAAGTTTATGGGAAACAATTGGGGGTACTCCTGGTTTCATAGTAGTTGGACAAAAATAGATGGCTGAGTTGTAGAAGTATCTCATGTTGTCATCATTTAGCCTCGTGAAGGTTGTAATCTCAACAGAATGTTCCTTTCCTTAGGATATAGGAACTGCCTTTTGTTGATATAATTAAATGTTGATTTTGTGGAACCTTCAACTCAATCTAAATTTTAAGAATTCAATTAATTGCTCTTAAGTGGTTGTCTAAACCAGTTTGAATTAACACTGGAGAACAAAAAATGAAATTGGGAATTAGGTTTCGAAGGACTGAGCCTAATTTATCTTACGCCGGGTATGGCACACCAATTCTTCCTCCTCCAGGAAGTCTTGATGGATAAAGATTGGAAAAATGATGGATTGTATCATTTTTATAAGGAAGGCTGAAAATCCTTATTGAAACCAAAGGGTCTTGGTTGGTTGGCACCTCGGATGCGTGTCTTAAGTATTGTTGCTCCATTTATATGGCGCAAAGGTGGAACTAAAACTTAGTTTTGTTCCCATTTCTTTAAACCAACCTTTACTACAAATTTTAATATTAATATTATGTGAAGTTTATGTAACTGATTGAATCTCTATAGGAAAATTAAATCAAGTGTAACATATCTCCATTATTGAGGAGTAATATGTGCTAGTCATTGAGACAAATTTAGGGAGTTTAGACTCTTTACGTATGCATAAATAAGCTTTGGAATGGTTGTGCCTTCGGATTCTTATTACAGCTGAATATAGTAAGACATAATTCGAGATGATGTGTTTTATTAAAGAAGGTATAATATGGTATAAATAGGCAACAAAGTCTATATTTCCTTAACTCCTTTAAGTTACTACGATATGTAACTTGAGATGTATAGATATCATTCCTTCTTAGGATATTAATGGATAATGTAAAATATGTTGTTTTATGTAGTTATGACATATAAACGTCATGTGTATTAACTAGATCTATTTGATGGATATGTTGATATTGATGAAACTGTTTGGTTTCATTTCCGTAGCTTGGATTACCTTGTGTGTCCAAGGTTAATACTTGTTTGAATTGCTTGAGTAGCAACAATAGTTGCAGCAATTTCTAGTTATGAATGGGATGGTATAGATACTTACCACGATTTGTAAGAGTTTGATACTCTATATAACCTCTGTGGAATTTGGTTGTAATTATAATAACATGTGGTATTAATTAGTTGATGGTCATTGTTTGACATTAACATATTTACTAGGCATTACTTCAATTTAAATAAGTGAAGTGTTGATGAGACTTTTTCATGGAGGAATACTGAAAAGGTAAAAAGAGTTGTACTTAATGTTTGCAAAGCAAGTTAATTAAATATGATGTTTGTTGCATTACATGGTTAAATTGTAAGAATGAGATTATTATTGCAGTATATATTCATTCTAACATTTAATGACATAAATTGATAAATGGGATAAAGGAATTTTCTTGCTCAGTTTAGTCAAATTGATCTTGCCTAACCATTGTAGGAAAGTGAGCAAAGATAACAGCGTAAAGTAAAGAAATGCCTTGATTATCTAATTGAACCGCATGCTTACTTTTAAAGGATAAAGTGGCAGTCAATTTATTGAATTGAGACATTCTTAATTATGTCAAGGAAGTTATTTTTGTTACCTTTGAGAAAATATTTTATTATAAAAATCTACTGGTACATTTATGATATATTGTGACATGGTAAAGATTCCATATATTTGGTCAATAAATACCTGCTTCATATTGTTGAAAAATGTTGATGCCTCTCTGCAATCTCTGTAATAAATTCTACTATGTTGTAGTAGTGTCGGTATAAGAATGGTTTTACACTTATGATATTTTATGAAAATTGGATCATTGGACGATTGTAATGGAGGGTTGTTGTAACTCTCTGTTTTAGAAAGTATAACAGCTATCTTATGGACTAGGTGAACCTAGTAAGTTCAATGGATGAGTTGTGAAGTTATAAATCATTAATATAATGGATAGGTTAATGGATTACACTATGAAGTAGTGTTGATGAATTCTTTAATCTAAACTGATTAACTAGGGGAAGTTAATATTATTGTTAGCAAGAGGTTGTGATTCCTCACAAGACCAGTTAAAGGTTAAATGCTTGGTAGATGAGAAATCATCTATGTATGAATCTTGATGTATATGCTTATGTATACATACTTAAGGAATATTCTTTTAGTAAAGTTTGAGTAACTATACTAGAGATAAATTAATATGATGAACCTTCTGGATGATAAGATAAAGTTCAACATATAAGGGTTATGTCTTTAAACTTGTTGATGTTCCTTTTGGGCAGCACTTAAACCTTTAAGGAAATTAAGTTGAAATACTTGTTAAAACTAACCCAACTCCCATAACATGATGGGGAGTTCAACATAATACTTCAAGGTGAAATAATAATGAGAATAGAACATGGATGTTCTTTGATACTTAAGTGAACTATCTTTCCATAAAATGGGTAAATAAATATAAGATCTATCAGATTACCATCATTCAAAATATGATGTGATGAACATTTATGATGGAGTTACTCCAACTAACAAGATGTAATGAAGATAATTCATTAATAATCAGGTTGAACATAAATGCTAAAAGGACCCATAGGATATGGGATATAGTTGGCATAGAATTGTATGGGAGATGATTAAATCCCATAATACTAAACCTCTATGAAACCATGGGTATGATGCCCAATGCAAGTGATGAGATTGTTGATAGGAACATGCAGATGTGCTCAACATGAGTACTTGCCATCAAATTCACTATGGAATTTTGGTGTCTATGCTCCTAAAATTTGTGAGTTGAAATCAACCATGATTAAGATATGATGGTGTAGTCATATAAAGGATAACAATGATCTGATAGCTGGAATTAATAGAATGTATTTTGGATGCCAAGGAAATTGGTATAAGGATCCAAGAAAAATGAATATATTGCCAAGGTGATAGTAACCATGCAAATAAACCTAAGTTAGGGTTTGGACATTGTTGTAGAAGTCCTCAAGAGAATTGGGATTACTACTGAAACAAGAAACTTAAAATGAATAAGACTCATTTATGGATAAATTAGACCTGACGAATATATAAATGCTGAAGTAAAACTAAATAACATGATTCTAATAAATAGAATAAGTGTTATTGAAAGGAGGATAATGGGAATGACTCTGTATGTCCCTAATGATGAGTGATTATGTGGCTTGCATGATTTCTTATAGGAGTAAGAATAACATTAATGGTTATTACTCCTTGATAATGTTTGGCATTATTTTATTCAGTTGAATTTGAATCATTAATAACAACAAGATTGGGAATTTAGATCTAAAGAGTGATCTATCTTATATCTGAATAGATAGGTAGAAATGAGTATTATTGGAACTACATTTAACCTATCATGATACTATGGGACAGACTCTAGATACTCTTCACTAAGTAATGAAGACATGGGAACTAGAAAAATTGTCATGTTTAATTTATTAAGATACCATGTTCCATTTTAGGACTCTTGACAGGTCAACTCACTACCACCATTACGTGGTCGTATCCATTTAATGACATTTTTTTATTTGAATACTACCACTTAACAACGATATTGAGTTTCCTTTTCAAGACCTTAAAATGTGGTATGGTATTGCTTAAGTACAAGATTGTTAAAGTTACAAGGGTGGATGGAATCCCCATGGTTGGTACCCCGATGCCAACATATGATGGCTACGGGAAGGGAAGCAGTCTAGTAATGATGTGAATCATTACAAAGACACTTTCTTTCCCATAGGCATCATAGGATGACATCGAGGTATAACTTCATGTAGGTTAATCTAGACTTGTACCTTATACAAGACTTGTAGTTGTTTACAACATCATTGACTACAAATCCATATAACTGAACAAGTGATTAAGGTGAGATGACAAGATTCCAATGGTGAGTGTTTGTCATGGAATTGAGCATGGTATACATGACTCAGAAACCTTGCGCAAGGTAGTGTAATTACTGATTATACTGTTGAGATTTCACCATTATCTAAGCTGTGAGATGCCTATGGATTTCATAGGTGGAACCCAGGTACACACTTAGGGGTTATCACTTATATATCATATCCTATTAAAGGAGAACCAAAGGGATACATTTTATGTATGGCTTGTAAAGAGCATTGAGGGAGAATGAGTAAAGTTCAATATTCTCTCATACAATTGCACATGGTTCATGATAGTTATCGAAATGGATTACATTAAGACTTATGTTGGATTTAAATATATGGGTATTTAAATCAGCTACATAAGGTAAAAAAAAATCTCTAAGATTGAAGTGACAAAAAGTGGATGTTACATTTTGGTATCAGAGCTAAAGGTTGCAACTCTTGGGCCTAATGAGCCCTTACGCTTAGAAAATTCTTATTTTATGAATAAAATAAAAAGAATGAAGGATGTACCATGGATGATGAACCAGATCAAACTAAGCTTTGGGTTCGGGGGTAAAAGAGTTAAATAATACTCTAAGATTCCTTCATGACACACTATACTAGATAGATGCAGAGAGTAGCTAGTAAGTGTGAATAAGAGCAGCCAAGAAAAACAACTTAGGCTTGAAATGATGATGATCAATAAAGTGTTACTCGATTGATCAAACTGCATTATGATAAAAATTGGAGTATAAATCCAATATTAAAGGAAATCCGCATAGGATTAAGGTAGTATTTAGAGAAGACTAACTACTTGTTATGGCAGTGACTTGGAAGGCCAAATAGGCTAGAATGAAATCTGCAATAAAATGCTAGTTTTATAGGGTAAAAGCATGTAAGAGCATTAGCTCTTCTTTATTTCTAATTTTTAGAAAAGAGATAAAGGATGGAAAGAGTCAGAAAGTGTGACCTTCCAGAGTAATGCCTAACATAGTTTCATTGAAAAAGAAACAAGTCATCCTATCATAATGACAGAAAGTTAAATAAGAACTTCTTGTTGCTAATCAAATACAAGATTAATGCAATTGAGTTCTTTGTGTGAAGTGACTAACTAGAAACTAAGTTGGAATTCAGAATTTTTAATGGAAAATAATCAAGCAAAATTACATGAACCATAACTGGGTGTCAGTTATCATGATTTAGTCACTGATTGAACTCATTCCAAAAAGAAGGAAATCTTTCGATAAGGTTGATTTGCATATTTCTGGACTACAGTATAGTTGCATGAGATTGTTTTATAACAAGATGCAATGGTAAAGTGAATTGAAGATAAATTCAGAAAATACATCCTTATGATATCCTTACAGGTAAAATAAATCTTGTGTAAGATTCTTATGTGTTATGAATGGTGCAACCTTGATTGGTCATGACCAAATAAGATTTCTATGGCTCTAAAATTGGAGTTTAGTAGAAGTAAAGGATGTTTACGAGACTAACTACAGATATAAGAGGTCTATTTTAAACTTGTACTATAAATGTATAAAACTTTTACCCTCCAAATTGGATCATATACCTTGTTAAGGTATAGAGGGATTGTTTTACATTTTACTGTATTATGACCTTAGTTCTTAAGCTTCTTAAGGGCTGAAAGTAATAGGCATAGAAATTAATATGACTATATAATGGTATTATCATTATTATGTTATTATCCTTGTGGCAGCATATGATTGTTTGTATAATCATTCTATTAATGTACTACTTGGATTGTTATGGTCAAATATGTTTGACTAATTTACTTAAGGGTAGTTGAGTAGACACTCTTCTGGAAGATTGAATGATAACTATGTTGTTTACTTTGCCTAAGATGCTAAGTAATCCTGAAATATCATATAAGGACATGGAACTCATTGCTATTGCAGAATTTTCTGTAAAATTTGATACCTTGAGTTGAATTTAAAGTATAATTGGTCCAAATAATATTTCATGGGGTGAGACAACATTGTTAGGTTGGTAAAATTTCAAACCTAGTAGGAAACTAGAAATTGAAAAGTGTAACAAAGAAATTCAGGTATGTAACTTGATATTCATGATTCCATGGGAATATGTAAACTAACCTTCAAGGTTTTAAAGTCAAAGTGCCCTTAAATTTAATATTGTTATCAATATTATGTGCCAAAGATGGTAAATACAACTAGCCTAGTTGTAAAAGACTAGTAATTTAAAGTTGGTAGGAGTTACATGATTGCTAAAGTAAAGGCTACTTAACTCCAGTCTCAGATTTTTGAACTTTAAATCTAGGAATCATTGAATTAAGGTGACATTCTGAATGTTCATAAGGTTCTATTGATCCTTTTTAACAATGTGATCATTGTGTAGGCACTCTGTCATTTATACTACTGTTACTTGATTACATTGATGAACTCATAATTTACGTTATGAGATGAATGATAATTATAGTATGTATCTTTTTCTGATGATTCAGGGAAGTATATCTTAGAAAAAATGCTTAGTCCATACCGGTTATGGAAACTAAGGAGGTATATATACTCATATTATTATTATAAACAAGTATCGGATGTATGACCTTACTTGAATGATTAGTCTTATTGTGATAGAATTGTAATGGGAGGTAACTCTCTTTTCCATGTTGTATTAATATTATACATGACTGTATAGAAATTTAAGAATTATTTGTCTTAACCAATTCATATGAGTTGTCTGGGTATGTAACTCAAGGATATATAGATTGATAATCTGATCTACTAAGGTATTGATGGACTAATATATTATAACTGTTAATGAATTTGTGATATTCAAACTTAAAGGAACTAGAATAATAAGATTACAATTACATAAGTATGGGCTTATATGACTATAACATTATTATTCTAGCATTACTTGAGCTGATTGAGAACAACTATGTTTTATTGATTACTTATGTTTATCTTGAGTAAATGCTTGTTGGGTTAAAAATAGCAGTACCTTGTTGTTTCAAACTAGAATTTTGAGAATATATTATATATATTACATAGTACTGCATGGAATAATTGGCTGTAAAGATCGGGACTATGACATGTTGTCAATTTTTTGATTGATTTCTGATTTACCAACTATGACAACCAGTAAATACGAGCTTGTGAGACTTAGAATTCTAATTTCAATGAAAATAATGTCATATTTTTTCAAATGAAAGTATATAATTTTGTACTTGATTGATTTAACTAAGTAGTAATAATAAATCATCGGATGATGATTCATTAAGAGGGGAAGAATGTAATACCCCAAAGTACAGTCAATAATTTAACAAGATCATCGTCTTCAACCGATCCTGACCCCAAGTGAAAGAGAAACAAGTGTTTTCAATAAAGGATGAGAAAACAAGACAAAGGGAATGATAGGGTTATTAAGAACTGATATTGATCTTAGATTATCTAAACTAAGGGGTTATTGATAATTAATGCCTAAAATATTATATATACGGCTTAAGCTTGTAGGCACTAAGTCAATAAGTCTTCCAACGTATAAGCAAATGACTTAAGGGAAAAAGTATCTGCTCCATGATCTACATTTCTACAAATTAATCTTGGGCCATTATATCACATTAGGCCTAGTGTATATATATTACTAAAACTAATGTACATGTTGTGAGATAATGTGTCATTGTGACATCTTAAGAAGATAATGAGTTTTAAACATTGTAGTCAAGGGAGAGATTCACTTAACCCATATTAATGATTAATCATTTTGTAGATTAGTTGACTTGGGCTTGTAAATTCTGGGTCGAGGTGTTAATTTTGGGACCTTTGAATTATTGAAAACATGTATGATTGGTTATGATTAAAATATGTGTAATAATTTCAACGACATGACTTAATGTTAGAATGGGAGTGGCATGAAAGCCTTTAAGATGTTAGACTCCTAACAATTGGTTTCAAAGGATAGATGACTTAATATGTCATACAGGTGGATTGGGTCATGATATGACCACAATGGGTCGTAAAAGTTTTCTAAGGATAATATGATACCTGTGAAATAGTATATTTCATTGTTCCATTCATAGAAGGTAATATGTTTTAAACATAACATAGTTTAGGATTTATCTAACGAACCTATAAGTCAACCATATGATGTATTTATGAATCCTAGGACTTTGATATTATATTAAATTATAAATTATCATATGATTTCACATTTTAATATGTATCTCTATGGGAGTTGGGGCATTTAATAATAATAAGAGATTTTTATAACGTTGGTTTTATATTATATTGTAATTCATTCTCTCCCAAGGTTATTCGACCTATGTTATAGAAAGAAATAAGATAATGATATTAGCTAATTTCATGGAAAAAGGTAAATGAGGATTTTAAACTATAGAAATCCTACCAAATTTGGAGGAGAGTTGAAGGGCGGTGGTAGTTGGATATGTCACTGGTGTGGTACTCCAGCAATTTAACACCATTAAATTATGCATTTAATATTTACATAAAATCCGTAAAGCTCCCTAAGGAAGTGAATTGCATGCAACTTCTTCATTTAGTTTTATTGATGAAATTGGGGGAAAACTCCACTTCTGGTATCTGTGCATGGTGAGAAAACTATGAGTTCATGTCACTATTTTTAGAAGAGGAAGTTCATTTTTATGGGAAATTTATAAGTCATGGAGACACCATTTTGACTGAAGGAGGATTGAATTGTTGGCTGGTTCGAGGTGGATAGTTTGAATCCATAAACTCTCCTATCGTCAACAACACTTGCTAGGAAAGATTTGAAGGATGTAGGAAGTGAATTCACAGGAAAGAATCATTCTTATCCCTTTTATCTTTTATTTCATCAGATGTTAGAGTGAATACATATTTGTAATTTTTTTGAGCTAAGAATAATTGGGTATGTGATGGTTGGAGGTTGTTGTTTTTTATACTCTATTTTTTTCTGCGAAAAGAAATGGTAATCGTATGACTGTTAAACCTAGGTATTTAATATTTTTGTTATCTTTAGATTGCTCAAATCATGTTTACTTATTAAGACCTATGAAAAGAGAATTTTGTTTGCATTTTACCAAAAGGTTGACCCAGATAATAATGGGTTTTCATGTAGATAATATAATATTATGCAAATTGAATTTGGGTGTTATGGGTTTCCTTTTACCTAACCAAAATCTAGATATATGGATCTAGTAATTAAACCTATTCTAGATACTGGTGTTTATTACTTTCACTTCTATTTTCTATGTGTAACAACCGTAGAAAAAGGAGGTATATTTGGGCATGAGCCAAGGGTTAGATCTAGTGATATCTTGTTGGTATTTCTATCTCATGCATAGGATAATTTATAGACTTCTTCTTCCATCGATTTGGACCGAGAGAGAGAATAGGATTACCACAGGATGGCTTAGGTTCTCTAGTTTTCTAGTCACCCATCGTAATATTTTACCATTAAATGGGTCTGTGAAAAATTACATTTACCACTCCCTCCTTGTAAAATAAACTCTAGTATAAACCTTCCTACTTTACTAGATTTGAATGACGTGTTAATAAATCAACACTTCTTGTTATCCTTGTCATGTTATCTGAACTCTTTGGATCCTTAACATTGTCTCCTAGATCCAAAATGGTTTTATTGGGAAACAATGCTAAGGGTACTCCTGATTTCATAGTAGTTGGACAAGGTTCAATAGGTGGTTTCACCTTGGAATAAGGTGAGTATCTCATGTTGTCATCATTAGCCTCGTGAAGGTTGTAATCTCAAAGAATAATGTTCCTTTCCTTAGGATATAGGAACTACCTTTTTATGATATAATTAAATGTTGATTTTGTGGAACCTTCAACTCAATCCAAATTTTAATAATTCAATTAATTGCTCTTAAGTGGTTGTCTAAACTAGTTTGAATTGACACTGGAGAACAACAAATGAATTTGGGAATTAGGTTTCAAAGGACTGAGCCTAATTTATCATACACCATATATATACACACACAATTCTTCCTCCTCCAGAAGTCTTGATGGATAAAGATTGGAAAAATGATGGATTGTATCATTTTTATATAGAATTAAAAGCCTTATTGAAACCAAGGGTTTTTGTTGGCACCTCGCTATGTGTCTTAAGTTTTGTTGCTCCATTTATAAGGTGCAACGGTGGAACTAAAACTTAGTTTTGTTCCCATTTCTTTAAACCAACCTTTAAAGAAATTTTAATAATAATATTATGTGAAGTATATGTAATTGATTGAATCTCTATAGGACAATTAAATCAAGTGTAACATATCTCCATTATTGAGGAGTAATATGTGCTAGTCATTGAGACAAATTTGGGGAGTTTAGACTCTTTACGTATGCATAAATAAGCTTTGGAATGGTTGTGCCTTCGATTCTTATTACAACTGAATATAGTAAGACATAATTTGAGATGATGTGTTTTATTAAAGAAGGTATAATATGGTATAAATAGGCAACAAAGTCTATATTGCCTTAACTCCTTTAAGTTACTACGATATGTAACTTGAGATGTATAGATATCATTCCTTCTTAGGATATTAATGGATAATGTAAAATATGTTGTTTTATGTAGTTATGACATATAAACATCATGTGTATTAACCGGATCTATTTGATGGATATGTTGGTATTGATGAAACTGGTTGGTTTCATTTCCATAGCTTGGATTACCTTGTGTGTCCAAGGTTAATACTTGTTTGAATTGCTTGAGCAGCAACAATAGTTGCAGCAATTTCTAGTTATGAATGGGATGGTATAGATACTTACCATGATTTGTAAGAGTTTGATACTCTATATAACCTCTGTGGAATTCGGTTGTAATTATAATAACATGTGGTATTAATTAGTTGATGGTCATTGTTTGACATTAACATATTTACTGGGCATTACTTCAATTTAAATAAGTGAAGTGTTGATGAGACTTTTTCATGGAGGAATACTAAAAAGGTAAAAAGAGTTGTACTTAATGTTTGCAAAGAAAGTTAATTAAATATGATGTTTGTTGCATTACATGGTTATATTGTAAGAATGAGATTATTATTGCAGTATATATTCATTCTAACATTTAATGACATAAATTGATAAATGGGATAAAGGAATTTTCTTGCTCATTTAGTCAAACTGATCTTGCCTAACCATTACAGGAAAGTGAGCGAAGATAACATGCATAAAGTAAAGAAACACCTTGATTATCTAATTGAACCACATGCTTACTTTTAAAGGATAAAGTGGCAGTCAATTTATTGAATTGAGACATTCTTAATTATGTCAAGGAAGTTATTTGTTGCCTTTGAGAAAATATTTTATTGTAAAAATCTACTAGGTACATTTATGATATATTGTGACATGGTAAAGATTCCATATATTTGGTCAATAAATACCTACTTCATATTGTTGAAAATGTTGATGCCTCTCTACAATCTCTGTAATAAATTCTACTATGTTGTAGTAGTGTCGGTATAAGAATGGTTTACACTTATGATATTTTATGAAAATTGGATCATTGGATGATTGTAATGGAGGGCTATTGTAACTCTCTTTTTAGAAGTATAACAACTATCTTATGGACTAGGTGAACCTAGTAAGTTCAATGGATGAGTTGTGAAGTTATAAATCATTAATATAATGGATAGGTTAATGGATTACACTATGAAGTAGTGTTGATGAATTCTTTAATCTAAACTGATTAACTAGGGGAAGTTAATATTATTGTTAGCAAGAGGTTGTGATTCCTCACAAGACCAGTTAAAGGTTAAATGCTTGGTAGATGAGAAATCATCTAGGTATGAATCTTGATGTATATGCTTATGTATACATACTTAAGGAATATTCTTTTAGTAAAGTTTGAGTAACTATACTAGAGATAAATTAATATGATGAACCTTCTGGATGATAAGATAAAGTTCAACATATAAGGGTTATGTCTTTTAACTTGTTGATGTTCCTTTTGGGCAGCACTTAAACCTTTAAGGAAATTAAGCTGAAATACTTGTTAAAACTAACCCAACTCCCATAACATGATGGGGAGTTCAACATAATACTTCAAGGTGAAATAATAATGAGAATAGAACATGGATGTTCTTTGATACTTAAGTGAACTATCTTTCCATAAAATGGGTAAATAAAGTATAAGATCTATCAGATTACCATCATTCGAAATATGATGTGATGAATGTTTATGATGGAGTTACTCCAACTAACAAGATGTAATGAAGATAATTCATTAATAATCAGGTTGAACATAAATGCTAAAAGGACCCATAGGATATGGGATATAGTTGGCATAGAATTGTATGGGAGATGATTAAATCCCATAATACTAAACCTCTATGAAACCATGGGTATGATGCCTAATGCAAATGATGAGATTGTTGATGGGAACATGCAGATTGTGCTCAATTTGAGTACTTTCCATCATATTCATCTATGGAATTTTGGTGTCTATGCTCCTAAAATTAGTGAGTTGAAATCAACCATGATTAAGATATGATGGTGTAGTCATATAAAGGATAGAATGATTCTATAGCTGGAATTAATGGAATGTATTTTGGATGCCAAGGAAATTGGTATAAGATTCAAGAAATGAATATATTGCCAAGGTGTTAACCACCATGCTAATAAACCTAAGTTAGGTTTGGACATTTTAGTAAGGTCCTCAAGAGAATTGGGATTACTACTAAAACAAGATACCTAAAATGGATAAGAATCATTTATGGATAAATTAGACCTAAATATATAAATGCTGAAGTAAAACTAAATAACACGATTCTAATAAATAGTATATGTGTTATTGAAAGGAGGATAATGGGAATGACTTTGTATGTCCCTAATGATGAGTGATTATGTGGCTTACATGATTTCTTATAGGAGTAAGAATAACATTAATGGTTATTACTCCTTGATAATGTTTGGAATTATTTTATTCGGTTGAATTTGAATCTTTAGTAACAAGAAGATTGGGAATTTAGATCTAAAGAGTGATCTATCTTATGTCTGGAATAGATAGGTAGAAATGAGTATTATTGGAACTACATTTAACCTATCATGATATTATGGGACAAGACTCTAGTTTCACTTCACTAAGTAATGAAGACATGGGAACTAGAAAAATTGTCTTGTTTAATTTATTAAGGTACCATGTCTCATTTTTAGACTCTTGACAGGAAACTCACTACTGCCATTATGTGATCATATCCATTTAATGACATTGGTTGTTATTTGAATACTGCCACATAACAACTATACTGAGTTTCCTTATCAAGATCTTAAAATGTGGTTTGGTATTGCTTAAGTACAAGCTTGTTAAAGTTACAAGGGTAGATGAAACCCCACGGGTTGGTACCCTGATGCCAACATATGATGGCTACGGGAAGGGAAGTAGTCTAGTAATGATGTGAATCATTACAAAGACATTTGCTTTCCCATAGGCATCATAGGATGACATCGAGGTATAACTACATGTAGGTTAATCTGGTCACTTGACTTGTACATCAATGACTACAAATCCATATAATCAACAAGTGGATAAGGTTAGATGGCAAGACTGATTTTTTGTCATGTCGAGCATGGCTACATGACTCAAAAACCTTACAAGGTAGTGTAATCATGATTATACTGCAAATCCATATAATCTAACAAGTGATTAAGGTGAAACCCAAGTTCCACTTAGGGGTGTATCACTTATATATCATATCCTGAATCGAGAACATGGCATATGTATGTCTTGTACTTGAGGAGAACGAAAAAGTTTAGTATTCTCTCATACGTATGCACATGGTTCAGTAGTTATTGGAAATGGATTGATTAAGACTTATGTTGGATTTCACCATTATTTAGTACATAAGAAATGCCTCTAGGATGGATTTTACATAGGTGGACACCTCATGTGTGACACACTTATTTCAATTATCACTTATAAAGAAACTATTTTGCATATTCAAACTCTAACCTTTCGTAAGAGTATTCTCATTGCATTTATATATTTTTCTCACTCAATTTTCCCCCCAAAAGAGAATAATATTTGAGGGACCTTTGCTTGTTACCAATTTGTTTTGGACAATGATGTTTAATAAATTCAGATCCGAAAGCTACCAGGTGGACCAATTGTGAACTAATCACGTTTCTTGGGCCCTCGACTAATGACTAGGATGTCATGCCACAAATTTTTGGCAATCCTTCTAATCATTATGATTCTTTCATGTGAGAAATCCCCTTTTAATCATTTTTTGGAGACTCTACATAGCTGGATATGATAGGTAATCTTTTTCACTCTCAAGGCAACACCTTTTTCATCTTTTGCACCTACACTTTCATCATTTCATCCCTTTTCCCTCTCTTTCCTCAAAGCAGTCCCCACATCCATTTCCTCTGGTAATTCCCATTTTTTTGAGTGCCTGAGCAATTCCCACTTCAAAATATCAACCATTAACAATCCTTGGACTCACAATTTAAGTTTCAAATCCATTCAATGGCACCTTACAGACAAAGACGACAAGGAATTTCATTAAAGAACGATGAAAAACAATGCGTATTCACATCTTTAGGAGTCTTAGAGTAAAAATGACAGAAAAATAGGTGAAATGCATAGAAACCTTTGATTCTTCCCCTTTCCTACTTTATATCATAGCCGTCCACATGTTTCCTTGGTGCAACTACAAAGGAGAAGTATAGGGGCAAGTTTCCAAACAAGCGTGGGCCTTCCACATGCCCTGGGACTAAGAAAAATGCCTTTTGGCCTTTGAAAAGTCTCAGTGTAAAAAGGAGCTAGCGAAGGCCTCCACGTTTCTTCATGGAGCTCTTTTGATATGGTGCGTAAAATCGAGACCCCAAATGAGTGCCGGACCACGTGTTTCGATCCAGTAGGGTTGTTGCAAAATTTGAAATTTTAGCAGAAGACGCGCCATGTGTCTAGGGTTTGAGATAGTTTCCTTTTCCCGTTGAAAATTCCAAGAAAAGGGAAAAGTGAGCGGAAGCCTCCAAGTTTCCTCCTGGCACTTCTTCAAAATAAAACTTAGGGGTTAGTCCCCAAACAGGCGTGGTCCCTCCATGTGTCCCAGGCCTCCGGAAAGTTGCTTGAAAATTCTAAGTATGGGAAGACCCGGTGGAATCCTCCATGTGTCTTCATGGCACAAATTTGAGATGGTGCCCAAGAGTGGAGACCCTGAACAAGTGTGGGCTCACCACATGTCCTAGGCCTTAGAAAATTGCTTTGAAAATTTTAAGTACAAAGTAGAGCCGGCGGAAGCCTCCACATGTCTCCTTGTCACAATTGTTAAGGTGGGACCTTAAGGCAGATCCTCAAATGAGTGCCAACCCTCCACATGTCCATGGTCTACCAAAACTATACTGGTTGCATGAAAAATTTGTCTAAGTCTGGGCAAAGTAGTGGAAACCTCCATGTGTTCCCCAGTGCAACTCTAAGGCCAAACCAAAAGGTGAATTTTCAAATGAGTGTCGTTCCTCCACATGGACAAGTTTTGGGTTAAAGAAAGCCTTAGAATTTTTAAAGTGCCCCACCAAGCTACATCCAACCAAAAAGGGCCACATTTCCACTAATGCTAAGATGTAAATTTGATCGGGAAAAATACACCTGTCAAACTGTAAAATGCAGAAAATCACCATTTAAGCCCGTAAATGAATCTTTCTTCAAGGACAGAGAACTTGAAATGTTATAAGTCTCAAATATGATCCTCTCGAGCTACATCCAATCATGTTTCCATGGGTATTTGGGACAAAAATGATAGGGACAACAAAATGTGACTGTGGAAAATGGAAGGAAAGGAAAAACTCGAGTTTTACACCCAAGTTATAGACTCTTTCATATGGACAGAGGAACAAAAATAAATTCTAGACTTTTAAGTGATCCTCACCAAGGAAGGGACTGATCATGGAAACAAAATGGAGGACAAAGTCTTCAAGCATCAATATGGGGAGATAGAAAACACAACAGAGCCTACAAAATGGAGAACTTCAAGGACAAATGGGGCGAGACTAATTTGAGCACCAACATCGCTCTGACTCGAGGATGGGAACTCCCTATGGGTGCCACAAGAACAAATAGTATACCAAGTGCCAAAAATAGACCATTGGGAAATAGAGTCAAATAATAATCTTGCAGAGTAGAACAACCATAACCATCCTCCAAAAATGAACCAAGAAACCAAAAAACTAGGTCACCAAGGACTAGAATGAATAAAAACAAAAAATTAGATGAGAACAAAGAACTATACACTATAAAAATGGAGTATACCTTGATTCTAGAGAAATCAATCAAGGAAATGTTTCAAATTCCTGCCATTAACAAGAAATTCAAGCGGTTTCAAGCCTAAGTCTTTTAGGAAAAAGGTATTTTCACCAATTCGAATATCAATGGAATAAGGTCCCATCCACAATGCATCAAATTTACCATGTTTTCCCTTATCTTCATTCCTGCTATCCCATAAAATCACAAGATCCCCAATGCTAAAAGCTCTGGGAGTCACCTTTTTGTCAAATAAATTCTTCAACTTTTTCCGAACTTCACATATCGCTATGGGATGCCCTTCTTTCTTCATCCAACTCAATAATCTGATTGATTCGAGCATCATATGGACTAACTTCTTGGTCTTCAATTTTTTGAACAAACTAAAATGAAGATAATTGCAAATGGAGGGGCAGCAAATCTTGAGTTCCATATACCAATTCAAATGGGATTTTATCAGTATCTCTTTTGATAGTTGATTCTATTAGCCCAAATAGAAAAATTCAGCTTGCTCACCCCACCTTCTTTTGTTCACTCTCAAGGTTCTTCTAAAGATCTTCAACATTTTTTTATTACTAGACTCACTTTCCATTTCCTTAGGGATTGTAGTTAGAAGCATATGTCGATTGATCCCATACTCTTTGCACATTTCCACCAAAGGTTTGGATTTGAAACTCATGGCATTATCACCAATAATATTTACTGGTACTCCAAATCTGCATATGATTTGATTTAGCATGAATTCCATGATAAATTAGTGTGTTTCCTTCTTGGTGGGGATTTCTTCCACCCACTTAGTGAAATAATCATTTCCTACAAGAATCCATTTATGACCAGCATTGGAAGGATTAGAAATTTTCCCAATGAAATCCATTCCCCATTGTCTGAATGGGGCTTCAACTAACATAGGATGCAAAGGAAGGGAGCCTGAAGCTTTCATTCTTCTAGAAAACACTGAAAATTTCACATTTCCTAACCAATAGAGTTGTATCCTTGAAGAGAGTTAGCCACCAATAACCAGCCCTCAAGATTTTATGTGTTATAACTCTTCCAGAAAATGTCCCCCACATACTCCTCCATGGAGATCAGCAATTATTTTGGGGGCCTCATCTTCAGTAATGCATCTCAAGAGCACTCCTGAGTTCTTCCAAGCTAACCCAAAATCAGTAATGACATACTTTTGAGAGGCTAACTTAAGATCTCTTTTCTGATTTTTACTCAAATATTCAAGGCAGCATAGATGTCTGAGATAAAATATTATATCTTTGTACCATTCAGAACTTACCAACTTTTCAAGGACATCCACCCTTTCTCCTTCTACTTCATTCACCTCAATAGTTTGCAAGTTTCTCTCAGCCATAAGCTTAGCTAGGCCCAAACCTCTTATGAATTTCATGGTTTAGATATCCATGTCATACTCCTGCAACTTGTTCACCCATCTACACATTTTGCTTGAGACCTCCATCTCTGATAAGATGTCTTTCACCATGGTGTGGGGAACATAAGCAACAACTTTAGAACTCAAGATGTAGGGTCTAAAACCTTTGTTTCTTTCACCAAGGAAAATTCTTGCTTCTCCATGATGGTGTACTTCAACTCAGCTCCCTGCAATGCCTTACTGAAAAAGGCAATTGGTCTCTCAGCCCCTTCATCATCCTTCTGTAACAAAATAGATGTAATGGTGTTTTCTGAAGCAAAAGAAAACACTTGAAAAGGCTTCTTGTAATTTGGGGCTGCCAAAATAGGGGCATGCTTTAGTGATTCTTTGATCCCATTGAAATCTTGAATGGAAACTTCTTCCCATTTGATAACCTAGTCCTTCTTTAGCATACTAGTAATGGGGATGGTCAGCTCAGCAAAGTTAGACACAAATCTTCTGATAAAGTTTATTTGTCCAAAGAAGGATTGAATTCCCTTCTTAGTTCTTGGAATTGGAACCTTGCTGATGGCCTCCACTCTCTCTGGATCAATCATGACCCCTTCTTTGATACAATGTGACCAAACAACTTTTCCTTTTGCACTCCAAAGTGGCACTTCTTAGGATTTAATGATATGCCATATTCTCTACACCTTATCAGCATTCTCTCCAAGTGTTGCAAGTGATCATTTATTTTCTTGGAAAACATAGTTCAAACATCTTGATAAACAACAATGAAGTCATTGAATAACTAGGAAATGCTACATCCATTGCTCTTTGAAATTTTCTCTCCAAAGATTCATTAAGCCAAAATGCATCCTGACATAGACATAAGTTCCCCAAGGAGTGGTAAAGGAAGTCTTTATTCTTTCTGAATCCTTCACAACAACTTGATTATAGACATAGAAACCATCCAAAGTGGATAACAGTTCAAAACTAGTTACCAATTATAGCATATTCTCCATGTTTTGCAGAGGGTAATTATCTTTCAATGATTCTTTGTTCAAGTTCCTAAAGTCTACGCACAACCTTATATCACCATTCTTTTTCTAATAGGCACTATGTTTGTAACCCAAGATGAGTACCTTGTGGGCTAAATGATCCCTCAATCCGTCAACTTCTTCATTTCTTCTTGCATCTTTAAAGAAAGGAGCAGATTGATGGGCCTCTATTTTTTCCTGAAAGGCTTGAATCTCATGTTGGAACAAATCTTCCATGTATGCCTTCAACTCATAGTAAGACCAAGCTAGGAATTCTTGATATTTTCAACAATTCAACATAAGAATGCTTCTCTTCCTTGCTTGAGATTACTTCCTAACTAGATTTTACGTGGTTTTTCCTTTGTTCCCAGGTCATGTTCTTCCACATCTCTTGAAACCGACATACTTCTTTTAATAATGCAATCAACATTATCAAATTTTGATTCAAGAGCCACCAAACCTCTGGGAATCATGTTTGTCTTTAGTTGGATGATGTCTTTGCCAAATAAAGTTTCCTTTCCTTCAACAACACACACCATTGGTTCCCAATCTATATTTTGGTTAGAAAACTTGCCTTGGTTCTATAAACCATTTCACCTAGGCATCATCATCAAACACTTGCCAATTTTTAACGTTATCAGGGATAGATGGCCTTGTTAGTATTTCAACATCATACTCACAAAATGGAGACATTGTACAATTCCCAAATTTGGATCCTAGCACTGCTAACTTTTCTGCAATAGCATTAAACTTTCTATCATGGTGCATAATATTAAAAGAGTCAAACATTTCAATCAAATCCTAAATCGCATTTTTGTATTGTTTCATTCTCTTATTTTTAGTAGCATATAATTTTCTAATTCTATTTACAATAAATTTTGAATCCCCTTTGACAATGATATCCTTTATACCATATTTCCATGCAATTCTCAAGCCTAATAACAATGCTTCATATTCAGCAATGTTGTTAGTGCATTCAAAGTTGAGTTTGAAAGAAAAAACAAACTCTTCTTGTCCTAGAGAAATTAGAACAATGCCAACACCATTTCCAAACTTGGAACAAGCTCCATCAAATAACAAGGTCCAAGGTAAACCCACTTGTTCAAGACATTTACATTGATCAATCTTGTGCTCCTTGCCATTAGCAAACCCCACAAATTTATCTGCATCTACATCAGCATATAACACTTCATAAGAAGCATTATTTGGATCTTCAATGAGGTGCAACATTTTCTTCTCTCCATACACTTTACAAGGCTTCCTTCAATTGGAATGGTGGCAAAAGACATATCCATCTAAACACTTCCACCAACACTTACAACCCACTTTCTTGATAACAACATGCCCCATTTGGTAGGGCAATCAATAATGACAACATCAAGTTTCAAGTTCTTACCTAGATAAGTTGCAAGTTGTACCACCAAACCTTTCACACACCCTACAACTGGGACCTCTCTAAAATTAGGAAAGGAAATCTTCCATTTTAGTTAAGGAACTCTTCCATTTCGGAAAGGAACTCTTCCACTTTAGGAAAGGAAACTAGGACTCTAGAATCCATTATAGTACACTTGCCATAAGCTGTTGTCACTTTAATGTTCAATTCATTCATGACTTCTAGAGGCATAACATTGCATGATGCTCCAGAGTCAAACATACAATTATGCAGCAGTCTGTCTTTAATAATTAGTGTTGTAAAAAATGGATCAACATTTAACTGAGACTCAACTAAAGATGTCCCCAAGTAGACTTCAGGTGGTTCACCTATCTCCTCTAATGTTGGTGGTTTTCTAGGTCTGTAATGGTTAAAGGAGGGGTGTTTACATTATTTATATTTCGTCTTGGGCACTCCTATCTTCTTCCAACCCCAAATACTCAAAGGCCCTCTTCTTGTGCTTAGGAATCCTAAGCAGTTCAACAATTGGGATAGAAATCTTGATTTGACTCAAGACTTGGGCAATGTCATAGGGAATGTATTTGGGAAAAGTAACACTTGGAGAAAGGTTGAAAAACTCATTAGATGGCACAATATTTTTCACATTTTGGGCATGGGTGGGAACACCAGTTCTACTTGAGACAACAAGGCCTTTTCTAGATGCATCTTTCTTTGGAGCCTCTTTTGGGACATTGGTGAGAACTGGGGTCTTTGGTTTGGCTTGAGGCCCTGCCCCTTTGATAACTTTACTTCTTATGTTATACTCCTTTTCTTAGGCAAAACAACATTCATTAATAGTTGTCTATCCTCTTCTAATGGGATTCCTCCATCATACTTCTTAATCATTAGAGCTCTTAGGTACTCAAAATCATTATTAGGAAGTTCAAAAGCTTGTACCATATATATTTCTAAAGTATGAGAGGGAGGAAGAAGAGGTACCCAATGAATGCAGTCCTAAAAACTTGCAGCAGTTCTTGCACTTATTACTTCAGTTGAAGTTGCTCTTTGCTATGAGATTGTAGAGTAGTCCACCATGCATGCATCATCATCAATGTTATCATCATCATCTTCTTCAACTTGCTGATCTACTTCACATGGTGGGTGGGGTAAGAAGCATTTGTCACACTAATCCATTTGATTTGTCTCTTCAACAATAGTAACTCTGGCATTTAGAGGATCAGGCACTAATCTATTTTCCATAGCTTGGGGTTATTTAGCTCCTATGGGTCCTTTACCTCTTTTATCGGACTCTAATCATTTCTAGGATGATTTTCAAGTTTATCTTGTCCTTATTGCATATGCCGACGCCCGAGAACCTTTTCCAATCCCTTTCTCTTCCCTGGCTATCTTGTAAGAGATTTCTTTGACATCCCCAACCAAAGTCCTTACAAATTCCTCAAGATCCATAGCCTTACTTTATTAAGGATTCTCAGGGTTGATCAATTTAACACCCTCCCTCTTAGGAGGTTTTCTAACTATTTTAATGTTGTTCTCAATTTGCAGAGCCATGGTAAAGGCCTAACTCAAAGTCCCAGTGTTATTATACCTCAAATAGTAAGTAGCTTTGTTATCAAATGCATCTGAATACTTTATCATACATGATTCATCACATGGCCTCAAATTAATAGGCAATCTTCTCAATGTTTTGTTAAATCTAGTATTGAAATCATGCACTAATTCATTAGGATTCTTTTTTATATTTTCAAACACTTTGATAAAAGAAACCTAGGGTATGTTTTATCACCATACTGCATTCTAAAAGCATTCTTCATCTCTATCCAGGAGTCAATGGAATTATCCGCGGAGATATTTATAATAATCCTTGCATCTTCTTTCTAGAGTATGGATAAATAATTTAATGTATACATCCTCAAACTCTATTTTAAAGTCCTCCATCATATTGACAAAGAGTTTCAAGTGTTGATCACCAGTTATTGCATTATTTCCTTGAAACTTAGGCAATTTATTTCTTACATCTTGTGGCATAGCATTTGGATAGCCAGCCATACCTCTAAAACTGATGGGACCAAAAGTATTAACAACAAATGGAGGTCTGGGTGGAGGTTGAGCCATATTATTTTGAGGAGGTGATCTTACAGGAGAAACAAAATGATGAGGAGTGAGGGGTCTATGTGGTATAGGGATGTAATTTTTAGAATGACTACCCTCTAAAGGCTCTGTCTCTTGGAAAAATCTATTAGATTTTGAAAATACAAGGGCAGATTAAGAAGTAAATGTTTCAAATATAGATGAAGGACCCTCTCTAGATGGAGAATTCAATTCAACAAAGAGACTACGAATTTAGAAGCACTGAGGAAGCACTCGTAATCTTCAATCACAGGCTTATCGGCCACCAATGGAGATCTCTTTTCTTGATGCTTGATCTCCAATAGCCTTCCAAATTCTTCTTCCTTCTGAATTAGACTTTCCTAGCTCTTGAAACAACCTTCTACTAGGGTCCTTGGTGAAGAAATATCTTCTTCCTTCCAGCTTTGTAGATATTAATGACAAATCTTACTTGATATATGTTAAGACACTAGTATTTATAAATAATTTAAACAACACGGAGTCACCACTAAGGATTTTCACCTTAGTTTGTGCAAATGCACTATGAAAGACCTATCAAATGTCTATCAATACCATATTCATGTAAATCTTACAAGATCTACTCTTCTTTTACCCAAATTTATCAATGATGATACAAATCTTAGTGCAATAACTATATAAGCTGGAAATATTGCACTCAGAACTCACAACTTTGAATAATTTTTACAAATCTAAACAGATAATGATGTTTCAACAATGTATTAGCACTTAGATCATGTAAGAGATATTACCAAGGTTTGTATGCATTGTATTTGTAAAATACTTCAAATAGTCCCCAGTAATGGCGCCACCAATGTTGGTATCCAAATTTGTTCTCCCTTTCAAGCCAAGCAGCAACACAGATTGGATGTGGAGCTTAGAGGCAGATAGATCATAGTGTGTGTCATTTTGTAGTTGGGGATGAGATCTAACTAGCCCTTTGTTACTTAGATTTGTGGAGAGATGGATAGCACCTTTAAGAGGATTTGACCTGTCCTCACTACTTTAGGCCATGCCTCTTTGACCAGGGTGAGAGGACCCTTAGTGTAACCTCTGTTTAATGAAGGAGATGGAGATATCCTTTGTTTGGACAAATTTTATGAAGAAAACCTTGGGAAAATACGGTCAATACTCCATAATTTAACTCTTAAGATTTGTCACTTCTAAATGATGGAGATAATTTCAACACAAGGCTAAGGTTACTGAAGACATTAAGAAATCCTAAGTGTTCTACATATTTTAGTAAGTATATTTTGTTCCTTTGTTGATATACAGGAAAAATAGGGGTAGTTCAAGATGGATCAATGGTTTTGAATGATTTTGGTGGGAGATGAAGCAAGATAAAGTTGATTATACCAGATCTTCAAAGGGACTTCACAAAAATGAACAACTCAACAACATAATACTTTAGAATAGTTAAGATGTTCCTTCAACTAGAAGGTGTGCTTCAATGGAGGCCTAGATCAACACATTTTCACATAATCTTTGAGACTCTAACATGAAGGCTCAAATTGAAAGACTCAATTAAACACCAAATTCTTTGATCAATCATGCCTAAGGTACACCTAAAGACTTATAGACAATCTTTATCAACAAATGATAGTGAATTGATTTTAAATTTGTTTATCTCATCCAAGATGAAGGCTCTTCTTGAAATGAAATTGCAAATACCATTAAACTGTCACAAGGATGAGATCTTGTGTGATTTCACAAATATTTCAATGTAATATTGCAATAGGAATGAAAGAAACTATTTGTAGACATTCTGAAACAAAGCAGACACAAATTACTAGAGATTGGACACAAATTAATTTCAAAATTACTTAAATTCATCAGTAGGGGAAAGCTTCTAGAGAAATCTTAGTGCTCATCAATGGCTATACATCTATAACCAACTTGACATGATAGAAAATCTAACACAAAAGAAATTAACCAAATATCTCGGGCATTTGTGTTTCTTATAATACGGATTTCTCAAATTTTCTCTTAGAATTCAAACTCTACCTTTTGTAAGAGTATTCTCATTGCATTTATACATTTTTCTCACTCAATTTCCCCAAAGAGAATAATATTTGAGGGACCTTTTCTTGTTACCAATTTGTTTCAAACAATGACGTTTAACAAATTCAGATCCAAAAGCTGCCATGTGGACCAATTGTGAATTGATCACGTTTCTTGGGCCCTCGACTAATGACTAGGATGTCATGCCACAAATTTTTAGCAATCCTTCTAATCATTCTGATTCTGTCATGTGAGAAATCCCCTTTTAATCATTTTCTGGAGACTCTGCATAGTTGGATATGACAGGTAATCTTTTTCACTCTCGAGGAAACACCTTTTTCATCTTTTACGCCTACACTTTCATCATTTCATCCCTTTTCCCTCTCTTTCCTCTACAATTCTACCCTACATCCATTTCCTCTAGTAATTCTCATTTTGTGAGTGCCTGATAAATTCCCACTTTAAAATATTGACCATTAACAATCTTGGACTCATAATTTAAGTTTCAAATTCATTTAATGGTACCTTATGAGACAAAGATGACAAGGAATTTCATCAAAGAACGATACAAAAATAGTGCGTATTCACATTTCCAGGAGTCTTCGAGCAAAAATGGCAAAAAAAAGGTGAAATGCACAACAATCGTTAATTCTTCCCCTTTTGTACTTTATATCAAAGGAATCCTCGTGTTTCCTTGGTAACACTACAAAGGATAAGTACAGGGTCAAGTTTCCAAACAAACGTGGGCCTTCCACGTGCCCTAGACCCAAGAAAAACATCTTTTGGCCTTTGAAAAGTCTCAATGTAAAAAGAATCCAAGAAAGCCTCCACGTGTCTTCATAGCACTCTTTTTATATGGTGCCCGAAAATATAGACCCCAAATGAGCGCGGGCTCACCACGTGTCTCAGTCAAGAAGAGTTGTTGCAAAATTTGAAACTTCAGCATAAGGTGCCATGTGTCTAGGGTCCAAGATAGTTTCGTTGGCCTTTGAAAATTCTAAGAAAAGGGCATAGTGAGTGGAAGCCTCCAAGTGTCCTTCTAACGCTTCTTCAAAATAAAACTTAAGGGTTGGTCCCAAAATAGGCGTGGTCCCTCCACATGTCCTAGACCTCCAGAAAGTTTCTTGAAAATTCTAAGTATGGGAAGATGCAACGGAAGCCTCCATGTCTTCATGGTGCAATTTCAAGATGGTGCCCAAGAGTGGAAACCCTAAACAAGTGCGGTCTCACCACGTGTCCTAGGCCTTAGAAAATTACTTTGAAAAGTTTAATTACAAAGTGAGCTGGCAGAAGCCTCCACGTGTCTCCCTATCACAATTGTTAAGGTGGGACCTTAAGGTGGATCCTCAAATGAGCACTAGCCCTCCATGTGTCCATGGTCTACCAAAACTATACTGGCTACATGAAAAATTTTTTCTAAGTCTTGGCAAAGCAGCAGAAACCTCCACGTGTTCCCCTGTGCAACTCCAAGGCCAAACCAAAAGGTGAATTTTCAAACAAGTGTCATTCCTCCACGTGGACAATTTTTGGGTTGAAGCAAGCCTTAGAATTTTAAAGTGCCCCACCGAGCCACATCCAACCAAAAAGGGCCATATTTCCACTGATGCTTTGAGATGTAAATTTGATGGGAAAAATACACCCGTCAAACTGTAAAATGCAGGAAAATCACCATTTGAGCCCGGAAATGAATCTTTCTTCAAGGATAGAGAATTTGGAAATGTTATAAGGCTCAAATATGATCCTCCGAGCTACATCCAATCACATTTCCATAGGTATTTGGGACAAAAATGACAGGGACAACAAAATGTGATTATGGAAAATGGAAGGAAAGGAAAAACCCAAGTTTTATGCCCAAGTTATAGACTCTTTCATATGGATAGAGGAACGAAAAACAAATTTTGGACTTTTAAGTGATCCTCGACCAAGGAAGGGACTGATCATGGCAACCAAATGGAGGATAGAGTCTTGTATCAATACGGGAGATAAAAAAACTACAGAGCTCGTAAACTGGAGAACTTCAAGGAAAATGGGGAGAGACTAATTTGAGCACCAACAGTTCCCACCGTGATACCACCATGAGCATCTTCCATGATTTCCATGCACTTGTGCTCTAGAACACATCGGCACAATACTTTTGTTATCCAAAATGTGCCCCCTGCTCATTTTGTGGCTAACTCCTCTCATTCTTCCCTCTATTGTGCATCAGTCACAAAATTTTGCTTTTCAGGAACTCAAAACCTTCTGGAAGTGGCACCATTGGATAGAGTTCTTTCTCAGCTTTCCAGAAAGGTAAATTTTTCCTCCTAACTCCATGTATTTTTCAAGTTATGGCTCGGCGGAGTTTTTGTGGGAAATTTTCCCCTAGAAGGCCCGCAGCCAATCAGGACGTGCCACGTGTCCAAAGAAGTGGCGGGGGTCGAGGAGAACTTGGTTTTTTACCAAGTGTTTTGGAAAAGGTTTCAAAAGGAAGAATTTTTCCCCACAGGCCCGCCGACCAATCATTTGCTGCCACGTGCCCAGGGGAGAAAGTTGGAAAAATCGACTAAGTGTTGCGCAAGAAAATTTTTGAAGGATGGCCCCGTGGCCAATAGAAACATGCCACATGGCACCTAAACTGGTGGAGTGTGGGAAATTTTGGAAAATTTTCCAAATGACCAAAAAGGTAAAAATTCAAAAAAATTCCCACCGACCCGATTTGGCCTTGTTTTGCCCTAAAACTTCAAATCACCATATCTTTCGATCCAGAGCTCATTTTTTCACGTTCTTTATATCAACGGAAAGATGGTAAAATTATCTACAAGATTTTGGGTCATTTTTGAATTTTGGTGGAGTTTGGAGAGAGAAAATCAAGAAACACCTCTGGCACGTGGTCATGGATAGAAATGACGTTTCAACCACCATTTTTAATGAAGAATGGCCCGCATTCTCTCTCAGCATGGTTAAAAATGTCAGGGAATGGGTCTTTCAGGTGCCCATGCTATTTTGATGGAATTTTGGTCAATGGTTGAACCCCTTGCATGTTTTCCCATGTTTCTCTCTCTGGGGTCGTGGTTTGCCTTTGTAAAAGCTAGAATGAGTTTCATTTTGCAAGGAGAGACACTTTTTCAGCTTTGCTGAACTTCCTTTTCTTCCTCCTTGGCAGAATTTGTGAAGAAATTTTACCTTTCCATGTAATGCAGCACCTTTTCTTTCCTCTGGATCACTGTAATGTACTGTATTGGATCTGAGATGTTGATATATGTTCTGTGATTAAAATCCTTCAATCCTTTCATATATCTATCATTGCTTTCTTGATCTATCATTACATTTTGAGCATTTGTGCATGTTTTGTGTTGTGTTTCCTTATGGATTGTGTATTTCATGTAGCATCAGGTGTCTACAACTCCTTTGGTGCATCACCTATTAGCATTAGTTCTTTCTTTTTGCATTCTCTATCTCTGTCTCCTTGGAATTTAGAGAAGACTTAGGAGTTCAAACCTCTGCAATTGTGAAAATAACAGATCTGATCAGAGGAGTTTGAGGAACCAGCCTCTAATCTGGATATTTCTCTCTCATTTTACAAGTCCCACACTTGGAGAGAGGTTTCAATGTTGTGCAATCACACTGGATGCCTGAAACATCAACTTAGAAACCTGATTTGCATCCAGGGGTGCTGCTGATTTGCAACAACAGTTTTGGCACACCCGGTGGGACCTTAGAGGTCTTCCACTTTATCTTTGATAGGTTGGTGTGTTCTTGTTAAAGATTCAACCTTTTGGAGGCACTTTCAAAAGCACATCTGGCGACTCCATCTGGTAAACAACTCATTCTCTAAGTTGTAGACCTGTTTTCCATTCATTTCCATCCATTCTTCTTTCCATCATTTTCATTCTTTTCCATTCCATGAAGTTGTGCAATCATGACTTCATTTCCATCATGGAATTCACATTTACAACAACAGTATATCACACCTCCAACATGTTTTACAAATCCTCCAAATCAGCATTTTGATCAAATTCAAAATCAACATGTCTACCCATATGAGCAGCAAGCAGCAAAGTCGGTTTGGATATGAATCATGTCAAGCACAAGGGTATGTTGGTTGTGAGGGTAGTCAAGAAGAAAATGCAGATCTGCTGGAACAAATCCAAAAGATGGAGGTAAACATGGTGCTATCCAGGCTCAAGCACAAATGAAAGCATTTAGAATCGGTTGTAGAGCACCTTGTCCATGGGTGGGACCTTTTCCAAGGCATTACAACCCTCAAGAGAAGCTAGCCTTCATGATTACAACACTACCATTGCTTGCAAAGTGGACTAAAGGAATAAAGGTGTATGAGAGGAGTATTCAACAACCTTGTCAACAAGTAAGCACACCATCTCATGCCTTTTCTCTCCCTCTTTCCCAATCTGTTTTATCTCAGCAGTGTCAAGTTTTAAACTCTCCATCTGCTGTCCCAAGTGTTGAATCCATTTCTCCATTCCCTAGTCTTCCACCCCATCTCAATTCTTCTATCCTTTTCCCTTCCAAACAGCCATTCCCTCCAAAGAAACAAGAGTTCCTACCTCCTCCACCACCACAAAAAATTGCAAAATCAATTGAGTTACAATCCACTTCTCCTCTTGCATTCCCAAATCCATGTTGGGAGGATAAAAATCAGAATGCCAATCAAGGAAAATAGCAGCAGAAAGAAGAGCCAAACAAGGATGAAGAAATTCAAAGTCTGAAGAGTTGGGCTCTTAAATTCGGGATTACAAAAATCCCCTTGATGGTGAAACCAATAGAGGATGTTGAAGTTGGAGAACAAGTGGAAAACAAGGCTGATTTTATAACAGCAATGAAGTGAGAAAAACAGCAGTTTGTTGGTGATGAGTTGGGTGTCCATGTTGGCACTTTTCCCAAAGAAAATGTTGATCCAGTTTGCACTGCAAAATCAGCCATCGAGAAGGAAGGAAAACCATCTCAAAACCCCATCTTTGAGGAGCAAATGGATGAGGTCAAGTCAGTTTTTACAACAATAGAAGAAGGAAGCATTATTGATACATTTTTGCTTTCATTTGAAGGGGCTGATTTGATTGATGAAGCCATTATGGAGGTGAACAAAACAGGTCCAAATTGTGAGCAAAAGGCACAAGAAATTTCATGCTTATCTCCCACTTCATCTCTCCAACAATCTAATTTTTGGGATGAGTTTGGATTGATAAGTTTCATGTTTGAAAATGAAGTTATACGGGGTGAAGAAAATTCAGATTTGGAGGCCACCATACAAGAGGGAGAGACTTTGCTGCATGCAAAGACATTCAAGAGTTTGATTTTCCATCAGACATAGAAGAATGTTTAGATTAAGATCTAGCTGAAATTACCATGTTTCCTTCTTCACCATTCGTTCTCCAAAAACAAGAACTTGCTGCCATGGACAAAGGAGTTTAAGGACAACAGCCTACAATTTGCAACATGCCTCTTGAATCAAAGTGGAAGAATTTTATCTTCCAAAAGCTACAATGGAGGAGCTCCAAAGCCAACAATGTATTGTAGCAGGTAACAACAATGCAAAAGCAACTTCATTAGATGTTGTAATCAATAACGAGGAGTTGCACACTATAGAAGAGTTCCATGTTGCCATGAAGGAAGAGAAAGGGTAGAAAAGTCCTACCATTACTTCCACATCACCCACCCAAGAAGGTCTACAAGAAGACTCCATTTTTGGAGTTGAAAATCAGAGCTATGGGCATATCAAATGGATCATACCTTGCCCAATAAGGTATTTGACTTCATTGGAGTCAAAGGAGAAGTTACAACCAGTCATGCTTGCTTCTAAGCATGAGGGTGAGCTACAAAGTACCAAGGATCAGCTGTCATACCTCTTCAATCCAAATGTAGAGAAACTAAAAGAGGTATTGGATTTTTTTCAGTTGACACCTTGATGATTTGGGTAGAAGACCAACTTCTTGTTGATTTTCCACTCATCCAATCAGCCATGTTCAGTGCGAATCAGTTGCATGGTTGCAACTTTTGAGAAAGGGAAGCTATTTCTCCCAACCAGTTGCAGGGTTTTTTTAGCCCACTTTTGCTTCCAGTTAGAGTAGGATAGGTAGTTTTGCTTTCAGTAAAATAAGTGCTTGTGCACACTCTGCATGTTCCATTTTGGAGCATGTATGACTTTTAGTTTTGTACATAGTTTTTGTGGTGCTGGTTTTGCTCTTGCACAGTCCATTTTAGTGGGTTTCCAAGTGGCTCAGAGAGAGGTTTTCAAAGTTCAGATCAATTTGTAGGCTACAAATCATGACTCCATGCCCAATGGATGCTTCAGAAACTGGTAACTTCATCCAACAGGCAGATGCCCCCTCTGAGTCGCCACATTGTTATCCAAAATGTGCCCCCTGCTCATTTTGTGGCTAACTCCTCCCATTCTTCCCTCTCTTGTGCCTTAGTCACAAAAATTTTTGCTTTTAGGCACTCAAAACCTTCTAGAAATGGCACCATTGGATAGAGCTCTTTCTCAGCTTTCCAGAAAGGTAAAGTTTTCCTCCTAACTCCATGTATTTTTCAAGTTATGGCTCAGCGGAGTTTTTTGGAAAAATTTTCCCCTGAAAGGCCCGCGGCCAATGAGATGCCACCACGTGGCACCTAGAGTGGCGGAGCATGGGGAAATTTTGGAAAATTTTCCAAATGACCAAAAAGGTGCAAAAATTTGAATTTTTGCCCACCAACCCGATTTGGCCCTGTTTTGCCCTAAAACTTCAAATCGCCATATCTTTCGATCCAGAGCTCGGTTTTTCACGTTCTTTATATCAATGGAAAGCTGGTAAAATTCTCTACAATATTCTAGGTCAATTTTGCATTTTTGTGGATTTTGGAGAGAGAAAATAAAAAAACTTTTGGCATGTGGTCATGAACAGAAATGACGTTTCAACCACCAATTTTAATGAAGAATGGCTCGCATTCTCTCCCAGCATGGTTAAAAATGTTAGGGAATGGGTCTATTAAGTTGCCCATGTTGTTTTGATGGCATTTTGGTCAATGGTTGAACCCCTTGCATGTTTTCCCATGTTTCTCTCTCCTGGGCTCGTCCCTTGCACTGTAAAAGCCAGATTTGGCTCATTTTTCAAAGGTTGAACATTTTTTGTGTATTGCAAGTCCCCTTTCTCACCTTGGAAGTGATTTTGGTGGAATATTAGACCTTTTCTAAGAGCTAAAACTTTTATTTTACCTCTCAGGTGTTGTAACACAAGTGATTTTGATGATTAAAATAACAATATAGCCTTTGTGATTAGTTTTCATCCTCTATCTGTGTTGTTTGGTTAATTTATGATCCTTCATTACAATTATCAGTTTGTGCATGAGGTTCTTTGTTGCATTTTTATGGACTGTGTCAATCTGCAGAAGTAAAAAATGCTCACCACTCCTTTGGTGCATCACCTATTAGCATTAGTTTTAGTTCTTTCTTTTGCATTTTCTATCCTTGTCCCTTTGGAATTTAGAGTAGATTTAGGAGTTTAAACCTCTGCAATTGTGTAAGTAAAATAGTTGATCAGAGGAGTTGAGGAACCAGCCTCTAATCTGGAGATTCCTCTTCCATTTTGCAAGTCCCACACTTGGGAAGAGGATTCAATGTTGTGCAATCACACTGGATGCTAGTATGATCAAACTAGAAATCTGATCAACATCCGTGGGTGCTTTGCTTGATTTGCAAAAACACCAACCTTTCCCTTATTTACCCCCAAACAATCTCATATCTAGCTGGGTCTATCCTTGTAACTTGATCTGAATGCATCAATAACCGGTGACCAAACAAACATCATGACATTTTATTATTGGTAGTTTAGTCTCTATTACTTTTTAACAAGGTACCTAAATCGTGATTTCGCAATAGCTTCTTTGTTATCATTTGCATTAATTCATATTAAAAGGGGAACTGACCACCTTCGAAAGGAAGTCTAATATTTCCTGGCCCAAGGTAGTTCCCTCACTTATTGTCTAACTAAGATCTGGTGGTCTTGTATTCTTACTTACAAGTAGTCCTTCCTAGACAAAAAGGAGTTCTTCACAATCGATCTGATCTCTCTACGGTACGTGCACACCTTCCCAACACTCAACAGGTATTCCTCCTAGCCCTAACCCTTATCTGTTTCTCAAGAGAATGAAAGGATAGAAGAAACTCTATTCCGGAATGAAATTATGTGCGAAACAAAGGTACTTGGCTTCATTGGAGCCAAGGGAGAAGCCAAAACTAGTCATGTCCATTACAAGGCATGAGGATGATATTCAAAGCACCAAGGGTCACCATGAACACCTCCAGGAGTCCAATGTCAATCAACTTGAGGAGGTATTTTCAATTGATGTTGATACTTTGGTTATTTGGGTGGAGGATCGGCCTCTTGTTGGTTTTTCACTCATAACAACAACCATGATCAGTGTCAATCATATGCATGGTTTCCAATTTTGAGGAAGGGGAGCTACTTCTCCCTACTAGTTGCAGGATTTGTTTGATTTCTTTTTCCTCCAGGTTAGCATAGAGTAGGTAGGTTTTCTTTCAACAGAAGAAGTGATTTCACACACTCTGCATATCCCACTTGGGGTGTGTATGATTTTCAGTTTTGTACATAGTGTGTGTTGTGGTGTGTGGTTGCTCATGCACAATCCATTCATCGAAACAACAGTGCTCATGGTAGAAATCAGATTTTGGGGTGGTTTTCAAAGTAAATATTTCAGCCCTAATAGATCAGTTACGGGTCCAGAGTTCTCCATGCCTTTCCTTGGTCAAATTTTCAATTTTGGGGTAGTTTATAGGATTTATCCAAAATCCCAAAATCAGCTTTAGGAGTAGGCCAAGGAAATTTCAGCCCAAGTGCTAAGTTCATGTGAAGTCTAGGGGAAAATTTCAAAAGGATCAATTTTTCAAGGTTAGGCTTGACTCCATGCCCAATGGATACTTCAAGGAAACTAGTCACACATCTAGTGGAAGATGTCCCCAAGAGGTCATCATTGTTATCCCAAATTTACCCCCTGGGTTAATTTGGATAAATCATCATAAATGGACTTAGCCATTCATAATTCTTAGATGTGTAAACGACTATCAAAGTTTAACCCCATTAAAGGAGAAAGGGTAGCTCATGTTTTGGCTCGGTCGAGTTGGTCATAACTTGAAGCGAGATGGCGAGCCATGATGAATCTTAGAGTTAGCAATCGAGCTTATTGGAGAATTGGATGAGTCAAAGGATGGATAGCCAGGTTGGTCGGCATGGTTGGTTGGCTAGGTCGATCGGATGGGTTGGTCGATCGGGGTTAGACGGATGGGTCGGATGCAGGTCGTACGGATGAAGGTTGGTCAGTCAGGTTGGATGGATGGGTCAGACGCTTGGGTCATATAGACGAAGTTTGGTCAATTTGGGTTGGCGATTGGGTTAGTTGGTTGAGATGGTCGACAAGTTGGTCGGTATGGTTCGTCGGGTGATAGGTTGGTGGGCATGGTTGATAGGTGACATGTTAGTCGACATTTGGTCATGTGACCAATTGGTTGGGTTTGTCACTAGGTTGGTCAGGTCGGGTTGGTCGGGCTGGGAGATGGATGACCATTAGGTTAGTTAGGTAGCTCAATGTACGGACATTAGGTTGGACGGTACCACATTTGGTCGGCCCCGAGAAATGGATGGCCATCAGGTTGGTCAAGTAGCTCATTATACGGACAAAAATAGATGGTCGTCCAACCCCCTCGGGTTGGATGACCCATGATGTAGAGATGGCGACGGGGTTGGTCGGTGACCACAGTAATGTATGACCCACATAGTTAGACAACGCCCAACCCCCCGGGTTATACGGTCAAATTCATGTGACATATGGTTAGATGGGTCATGAAGTTGGATGCCTGGGTAGTGGTATGGTGTGGTTGGATAGGTTACATGGTTGGGCGGCACATGAGTCCCAGGCAAGCGAAGGTAGTTGAACGAATGACAACCCAACAACCATATTTAATGTAGTATGACACCCATGTCTTTTTCTACAGAAGTACCTCGAAGTGAAATTATATGGGTTCCCATACCTCTTTAATGAGGGTGGGTGAAAAATGGCTATATAATGCAATCGAACCCCTCATTTTTAGAGGAGACATTCTAGGAGCTAGGAAACTCTTGCAAAAATTTCCCTCAACTCCATTTGAGTTGTGAGCCTTCTCTTGGGCCTAGTAATGTAATTATGCCTTTGTGCATCAAATGTAATGGTCTGTGCATACTTTAAAGCAATAAAAATTGTGTTTTGTGGTGTTTCTTCAACCCTAGCTCATTTTTATTGTATTTTCTTGCCTCTCCATTATTATTTTTGTATTTTTGTGCATGTTCTTTCACTTGCAGGTTTATGATGTTGTGTTCCATGGAGTTTTGATGGTGGATTAGGATCTGGGTCTGTGTCACATTTGTCTAACCTCCCTCAGCCCCCTTTTTCCTATTTCATCCTCCCTCAACAGTATCTTGCCCCTTTTCTTGGTGCTATCATCCCCCATTAGTGTAGGATTTCCCCTTTTTCATGCACTTTCTCTCTCTCTCTCTCTCTTGGCATTGTTAGGATAGGTGTAGTTAGGCATATTTTCTACATTAGGAGTATTTTAGCATTAAGGTTAGGTAGAGGAATCCGCCTTCTCTCGAAGGGTTATCTCAATTTAAGTAAGTCACATAGCTTGAGAGATAACCCCATGTTAGTATAATTACACGGATGTCCCATTCACAATTAGGCCATTCGGGGGGTGCTATAATTTTGCATTAACACAACCCTTAGCAAAATGAATGATAAGATGAAAGAGGGGAAAAGGTTTGATTGAATGAACTTGAAATCTAGAAAAGTGAATGCTATAATGGAGGAGGGTGATGAAAATATTGATTGTACTCGGCCTCTAGTAAAGTGAATGCTAGAATGGAGGAGGTTGAAAATGAAATTTGATTTCTCGACCTTTAGTAATGTGAATGCTAAGATAGAAGAGGATGGTAAACGTGTTTGATGTGCTCGACTCTTTATAAAGCGAATGTTAAGATATGCGAGGCTTAGTGATGAAAGGGGAATACTCAAATATCAACAATGTGAATGTTGAGAAAGAGGTGTAGAAATGATAATGCCAAAAATTTAACAAAGTGATTGTTAAATTTATAGATGTAAAATGGGTGAGTGTTTAAATTTTAACAATTTCTATGTAATTAAAAGGTGCAAGGGAATGATAAAAAGATAAAATATTGATGAATGATAAGCTCTTGATGATGTTTAACCGTGATAAAGTATATATTATGATGTCTCTTTGTTTGGAAAACTTCAAATCCTCGCTATGTTGTGGAAGTATCCTCCCATGTTATGTGGATTTTGAACTGCACAAAGTTGTGGAAGCCTAATTATTTTTCCCATAGAAAACATCTTTTTCCACCCTTTCTTGAACCTTCGTGGATTGTGCAATGTTTTCTTCATGCACAAAAAACCCTTTTCCACACCCACGGAGGTTAACTTCTTAATTAAGTGACATTTTGACTTATTAAGCATTTTATTTATTTTGCGGACTCTCAATCTGCCTTCAAACTTAGTCATTTCCAACCTTGTTTCCTCCTTGCAAAACTTGTCTACCTCCACTTAGTTCAAGACTCCTTCATTATGTGGAATAGGAGAGTCTGTGGAACATTGTTCCTTGGGAAGGTCTCGTGGAACACTAACACCCATGTTCCATGGATTTTAAACTTAGGCATTCTAAACTCCTCACTTCATATCATGTGGCTCCTCGTGGATTTTCCATAGTGTATCGTAGATTTTCTCCAATGTTGTTGACCACCCACGAACTTATACAATGTTAGTACCCTTTAACACTAGGATAGTGTTCCATGGATTCCAAAATTATCCACTCATAACTATTTTTCCTTCATGTTATAACCTTCTGCAAAATATTTCCTTTGCATCACGACCCCTGTGTGGTGGACCTCATCCTTATCTTTTTTCCACGAAGCACTTAACCATTTTTACAATGCCACAGAAAACTCAATATGTCTTCCTCATGCATCTCGGCCTTTACTTTATTCCTTAAACCACCTGTGGACTTCATTTCGACATGCCACAAATCTCTACATTTGAGAATTCCATGGAACACTAAAACAATGTTCTACAGCTTCTATACTTAGTTGCTTCTAAAATTCACCTTTTCTTCCTCCTCACCACTTATTACCTCATGTAAACTTCCATCACAACATCCAAGGAGAAAAACCCATATTTCCCATTTTTGCGTAAGTCTCATTTTTAATGAAAATATTCCCAATTCTCCTTTTCACCATTCCTTTATTCTATAGACTTGGAGATTCTGCAGAACACTAAGTTCCTAAATCTGCGGAACACTAAGATGTAGTGTTTCATGAATTTTAAACCAAAAATTTTCCTAAGTCCAATATTGATTTTGGGAGTTATCAAAATAGCATGGGGAATTATTTTGGATAACACTAATTACCCCTAATCATTCGCCATCTCAACTACAATTTCAAATCTCTAGAGCACAACAATAATGGGATATCTTCCCTTTGTACAATAAAGAGTTATATTCCATTCATGTTTTGCATATTAGTTACTTTATTTTATGTAAGTTTAAAGTTTAAATAGTTACAAGAATTATCTATAACTTTAGTTATGCTCCAATTTATATCATAGACATTGACTACAATCTACATTACATGTTTTCATCATGGGTTGTGTCAACACCAACATATCATAGAACAACTATCAAGGGAAGAAAAAGTGTGTGTGTACACTCAAATATTTTTTCCTTAAGAATGTAATTTTCAATTACACACATAAATGAGGGGATGTAAACACTAACATTTAGTAACTTATCCTTTTGTAATGCCAAGTTTTTCTATGCTCCTCTTTAAGAAAAATGCTCATATTTATAATCCAATTAGTATATATCTCTATCTATTTCATGTCTAGCTCATATTTACACTTTTTTATGTCACCAATTTAGAAAATATTAATCAATTAAAGTAGTAAACTATCCTTGTGCCTCATTCCACAACTTTATGCTTTGCATCAAATCTCGCATGCCCCGAGTCGTATGGTTTGGTCAAGATGTGTTATATGGTCTTGACTAACTTGTATGTTCTTGCCCTCTTTTTTTTTTTTTTTCGACTCTACTTTTTAATTTGAATATCTTTATTATGTTGTTTCATCTTCATAGGTTCATCCTTATTATAATATTTCACATACAAAAGTTTATATAAGCAAGTCAATATCACTTTATAAATCACATGTCACTCTAACATGATCATATAGAAAATATCATTCCAAAAACACTAAAGGCTCTCCCAAATCTTCCTAAATTAGTGGCATGTCATTTAGAGAAGTGCTTAGTATAAGTTTAAAGCACTAAACCATGTCAAATATTTTATCTTCCTCAATTTTCAAAAATGCAAAGGTCATATAGCCATGTCTTAACAAGAGCAAAGTCACTCCAAACATTGTCAAAGGGGCTTAAAGAACAAAGGATTCAATCACATAGATTAGGCACACCACATAACACTACTACCATGTTGGGTACATTCTATACTATACAATTATCTTGTTATTCTTTATGTCAAGATGCATAAAAGAACCCATAAGGGGGTTGACTTAGATCACACCCACATTTACAAAAGAACCTAAGAGACCTACAAGAGGCTTGATCCTGCACGAAGGCATATAGTTCAAAACTTAGATTGGTTTGGCTAGGTCGAATACCAAGGGTAGTCCAACCTCACCACACACATGATTTCTCATTTTGGTTATCTAATTCTTTAATGAAGGGTATTACGGGTTTCTATGGTTTCCACTTTGTTAAAGGTGATTACATGTCATTCTGAGGTTGTGTGAGAAAGAGTGACATAAATTGAAGCATACTATTAACCAAGAAAAAGGAGTAAAAAGTTACATAGTCATACCGCAAGAGGGTCTAAAACCCTACAAAAGGTCAAGACCATACAACTTATCTCAACCCAATTTTACGGTCTTGGATGAGAGCATTTTCAAGATCCAAAAGTAGGGATGAAGCATTTACAAGATCAAAATAATTTTTTTATTGAGTTGGCACACTTAAATATCACTTATCAATCATTGTAATTATCAAAACAATATTCTAATTATGTATGGTTAATTGTAAATTAATTAGATCATAATAATCGCTTTATAACAAACCCTTACATCCTATTATTGTTATGCACATTCTATAACATAAATTAAATTAGGGTGTAAATACTTACTCTTTGTTTCACTTAGGATCTTATTCTTACTAATATCTATTATTTATGTTAATCTCTACTTATTTAACCCTCTCTTCATTCTCACTTATCTATATGTATCTTAATCCTTTTCCTTTTCTCAATCTCTTTTCTCCTCACTAATATTTATTATTTTCCTATAATTTTACCTATTTCCTCTCGCATTTATTACCCCCAACTATCGAAAATTTTTTCTAAAAGCCACATCCTTTCTAGTACCCACTTTTCCCACCCCCCATAGGTGCCTTGGACCCTAAAGAAATTGTCTACTACTTTTCACCAACCCCTTCTCCACCATGAGGATGAGAGGAAGAGGAAAATTTTGATACGACTATGTATCATACTCTATTTAAGAATTAAAATTAGCAATGAAATTGGTCAAACCTTGTACTTCCCACATCATAATGAATGAATTTAGTGTTGTTTCAAGTCAATAGCCAATCACTCTTGTCTAATGCTTCAAGTTTTTATATCTTCTCTTTACTTCATTTAATTGGATTCTCTATTTGCTAAAAAAATTCTATTATATAATCTATTATTAGAATTCACAACTAGAGAATATTTAGAAATGTTGACCAAAACTCATTATTCTCATATCTAAAGAAAACCTCTTCCAATTGTGAGTAAGTTTCTCTAGTTATTTTTACTTCATGTTGAAATAAAAGTTTATCTTCCCACCAATTCTCAATCTCTCCATCGTTGGTTTCTAGAGAGATAATGGATATCCTCCTTTAGACATGAGTTAGCCAAGACCATGGAAACACATCTAAATGTTGTCATAAACTAGATAATAGTTATTAGTTTATGCATCTCAAGTGTCTAGGTTAGAGTTGATATTGTATAATGGAAGATAGATTGTTTATTCTATTACTTAAATCAAAATGAAATAGGTTCTATAATCCAACATACTGTGTGTGTGTGTGTGTGTACATAAAAACATATATATATATATATATATATATATATATATTTCCTTAAATTATCTTCTCTTTATTCATATAAACTTATCAAGTACATAACAAGTCTCAATTACACTCTATCTTATATATCTATATTACATACAATATTCGACATTAATCGTCTCATTACACTTAGATAGACCTTCACTATACCTTGCTCTCTCTCTTTGTATACCACTCCTTACATTCATCCTTTTTCATTATGAATACCAATTATATATGTTGCATCTATGAAGATATATTATATCTTCAATATTCAATGTTTTGCAAAGCGCCATCGTAGAGTGCATAGGTCTAGGAAGGAAATATTATGTTTTGCATTATGGAATATGTTATTGATGTTGAGCTATTATCTAGAGCCTCCACAATTCTTCTAGTCATTTGAAATTGATAAAAAAACTCTTCCAACATTTACAATATTGATGGGAGTCTAATGAATCTAAAGGATTCGTGGCAGTTGTTAGTTTCTCTTTTAGTCCCATTTGAAGGCAGAGTAGCTTGTAGTATTCACTTTCCTATTACTCAATATTTTTTTTCAACCAATCACATTTAAGTATTTTTGTTTCATATGGTCTAAGCAATAGTTTTAAATAATATATATATTTTATTCATTTACAAATACCAATTTTCATGTATGTGATTGGTTGATAGACTTTTCTCCTTATTCTCCTTATTCCCATACAACAAAATGATGTCATAATTCATTAATGCTCATTAAATGGAGTGTCATGTCAACTCCAAGCTCTCTCCAAAGCATGACATTTAATATAAAGGTCACATCAAAATGCTCCAAGACAAATCTATTTTCATGGAACATTTCCCAAGCAATTTTTATTATTGGAGAGCAATATATTTTTTTGTGGATTTAAATTAACAACTCAAAATACAAAATAGCCCCAAATGTTAACCCATTTTTATGGTCTCATGTCTCACTTTTGAAGCTATTTGATGCTAATTATTAAAAAAATACTAATACCTTTAAAACAATTCAACAATTTAACATGAGGCAAGGACTAGTCGCATTGACACTTTTTCCCTATACAAATACTACTTTTCATTATCATTTTTCACTACACTACCGATAGGGGTTGGGTCATGTGTGCTAATAGGGGTTTAGAGAGTTTGAAAGCTACCACTGCTAACCTAAAAATAATCTACTCACCACCTATTTTGTACAATTATTTTTATTGATGAGAAGTCTTCTTTTCGATTAAAAACGTCAACCAAAGTTGAGGACTAATTTATTCATTGTTGATTTTAAGACTCATGGGAACATGGTTATTGAGTTGGCAAAAATTCTAAATTTTTGGGAACCACAAAGGAGCACTTCTTAAAATAATATTTAACAATTTTATTTTTTCAATAAAATATATATATTTAAAATTTTCCCTTATCTTTGGAGTTTAATATTTTTTTGTAAAAGTAACCCAAAAAAATTTGAGGGAATCTTTTTTAATTGAATGTTGAAGCATTACAATGGGCACCGATTTACATAGATTGTTGGCATCTCTACCTATGTTTTAGAGGAATAAACATATAAATTAAATCAATAAGCACCTTGACTAAGCAATTATGGGTAAGGGGCATCCACACTTTGTCAAAATTACCCTGGTACAATCTTGACATCAACCGTTGACTCTTCGTGTTAGGGCATTGAGGGCCTTTGCATCAACAAGAATTGATCCATGACAGGTTTTGTGTAAGCCAACCAACTTCACCAATAACAAAAAAATCCATTTTCTGTCCATTATACGATGTAGAAGTCATCATAATTTAGAGAATGTGTTCCCACATAACAATATTTTATTCTTATAGAAATGATTTGTTGTCCTATAGTTTTATCTTTTTAATTGATTAATCAAGAGTCATGGGGGAGGGGGGGCAAATCGATGGGCATGTTAATGCATGTACATTAGAGGTGTCACTATACATTTTCCCTATCTAAAAATTATTGGATCCCAATCCTTAAGTACAAGTTTGGATATAATTTAGCATAATTTGAAGTGTATATAAGGACAAGCTTGAGAAGTTCTACCCCTACCTCCAAAGTTTGTGCCCAATGTGAGGTGTCCTCAACCCTTTAGTTGTTAAGTCCATCTCACAATTTACTTATAACATGTGTTGACGCTCGATATGTGTTGCTCAAAGTAGAATTGACCAATAAGTTGGCATTGTGTTAGGCAAAAGCTAAACTCTGGATAAAACACACCTTTATAGATGCATTCCCCCATAAAACACATGCATGGGCGCTTTTGCTATCAATTGTCACATCATAAGTGTAAAGATTTTTCAATATATGAGTTTGACAACAAATGGTTGCATTTGTTCCCATGCAACTCAATTGGTTGGAATGTGTGTTGGTGTACAACAAGTCCTAGATTTGAATCCCACAAGCTTAAATAGCATGTGTTTTTCAACAACAAAAATTTGAAAAAATGAAGTATAGGCATGCCTAACACGTATGCATCGAGAGGGTGTATGAAATTTTTATGGGCATAGGTGCATTCTATCGGAGAAAAACACAAAAAATTGAAAAAATGGCATAGGTGCATTCTAGAGAAAAATTAAAAAAATTGAAAAAATGGCATAGGTGCATTCTATCGAGAGAAAACCACACAAAAATTGTAATAAAAATAAAATATAGGCGAGTGCGACACGACACATATGCTTCGAGGAGTGCATGAACTTTTTATGGGCATAAGAGCATTCTATCGAGAGAAAAACACAAAAAATTGAAAGAAAAATAAAAAATAAAAATAAAAATTAAAAAAATGAAGTATGAACACGCGCGACATGTATGCATCAAATGAGTATATGAAATTTTTATGGGCATAGATGCATTCTATCGAGAGAATAGCCCTCACCTTGTGTTAGAACTTTGGTAGTTGAACACACTAGATAATCTCGTGGACAAAATTTGTTCTGTATTGTTAAAGTCAATTAAAATTCATAGAGCTATTTTTGCAAGTATTGCCTCGTGTTTCCATGGCTTTCCAAATTTTGTGTGAATGGCTGTACAAGGACCATCATTGGCACTGTCGCCATATCCTCCTCATCAACAAAAAATTATTCTTCCTCGCGCTGTATTCAAGCCTAAACCATGGAGCACCGTTAGTATATCCCTCCATCATTTTGTGGGTTGTTCGACTGCTAATGCGACAACTTTTATTGACGGAACTCAACCTAAACCTAAACCAATCCTACCAGACTACATACATGAAAACCCAGAAAACTCTGTATCGGAAGAAATAAGAAATCTATGTAAAGAAGGGAAAGTTCAGGAAGCCCTAGACATTTTTCATATATTGCGGAAACGCCAAGGTATTAGATTAGACAGGGAAACATATGCTGTTCTTCTGCAGGGGTGCTGCACCATAAAATCTGTGGAGGAGAGCAGGCGAGTCTACGGTCACATGTTGGAATCAGGTATCGAAGTAGATGCTTCTTTGAGTGCCGATGTTGTGGCTATGTATTGCAGAAATGGGAAACTAGTGGATGCGCGTCAAGTGTTCGACAAAATGCCTGAACGAGGTTTGGTGTCGTGGAACGTTATAATTGCAGGCTATGCGAAGCACGGGCGTAGCGACGAGGCTCTGAGAGTGTTTTGTGAGATGCTAGAGGAAGGAGGTTTGATAGATGGGTATACAATTTCGAGCATTCTCAGGGCATGTGCAGCGAAATTTGACATTGGTGTGGGACGGCAGGTCCACGGTTGTGCTGTTAGGATGGAGTTTCAGAATAATGTTTATGTGGCAAGTGCCCTAGTAGATATGTATGCAAAATGTGGGAGACTTGAAGGTGCGCGCCATGTATTTGACAAAATGCTTGAGAGAAACGTGGTGTCTTGGAATGCCATGATTGCAGGATATGCACAACATGGGTGTGGGGAAGAGGCGTTGAAACTGTTTTGGGAAATGCAGGTGGCCGGTGTGAAGGCAGACCATTTTACGATTCCAACTGTTCTTCGTGTTTGTGCTGGATTGGCATCCCTGGGACAGGGTAAACAGGTTCATGGGATTGTGATTAGGTGTGAATTTGAGCTGGATATTGTTCTTGGGAGTGCGCTTGTGGATTTGTATTCCAAATGGGGAAGAGTGGAGGATGCTCGCCAAGTGTTTGATAAAATGCTCGAGAGGAATATCATATCATGGAATGCAATGATTGCAGGATATGGTAGTCATGGTCGAGGGAAAGATGCCATCCTAATTTTTGAGCAAATGCAGACGGAGGGGATAAAGCCGAACCATATCAGTTTGTCTTCTATTCTCTCGGCGTGCAGCTATTCGGGTTTGGCGAATGAAGGATGGCAATACTTCAGTTGCATGAGGCAGGATTATGGCATTACTCCAAGAGCAACGCATTATGCCTGCATGGTTGAAATTATTGGTCGCAGTGGGTGCTTGGATGATGCTTATTATTTCATCAAAAAATCGCCTATCAAGCCTAATGTATACATGTGGGGTGCTTTACTTCGTGCTAGTAGAGTCCATGTAAACATGGCGCTAGGAGAACTGGCTGCGAAACAGCTTTATGAGCTAGAGCCCAACAATATTGGAAATTATCTAGTGATGCTAGACATCTACGTTGCAGCAGGAAGGCGAGACCATGCAGCAAGGTTGAAGAAAATGATGAAAGACCAGGGTTTAAATCAGGTGCCAGAATGCAGCTGGATTGAGGTCAAGGAGCGGGTTCACAAGTTCTTTGTAGGAGACAGTTTACACCCTCTAACAGCAGAGATTAATGCACGGTGGATGAAGCTGACTATCCAGATAAAAGAAGCGGGATATGTGCCAAGATCAAGCTTCGTACTTCCTGATATAGAGCAGCAGCAGGAAGAATTTGCATGTTATCACAGTGAGAAGCATGCAATAGCATTTGGTCTTATAAGCATTCCTCCTCCGAAACCTTTGCAAATTGTTCAGAACCATCGCATTTGTGCTGACTGCCATAATGCAGCTAAGATTATCTCCAAGGTTGTTGGTCGAGAAATTGTTGTTCGAGATCCTATATGCTTTCATCATTTCAACGACGGATTGTGTTCTTGTGGGGATTATTGGTGAATCTTCCTCAAAAAATGGCCATCCTTTTCCTTGGCAAGTAGTGAGCATTATTGATTTAGATTGTACGGCAAATTAGAATTTAGAACTCCACATCAGTTAATATTCGTCAACAAAACATGACTGAGATGCTGACTGGATTTGATTCAGACTGCAAAATACCTTCTGGCATATGGTCTGGTGTGGTCAAAAACATAAAATTACTAGTATGGAAGCAGAACATCTTGGATTTTACTATTTAGAGTCTAGACAGTTTCCTGCTTATTTCTGGTATTGTTCTTTGCCAGCTAGTGTAACAAAGATTTCTTGCTAGAGTATTATATTTTTATAGGTTGCATAGTCTGGTGAGGCGTATGAATGAGCATACATCACTTCTAACAAGAAATCACCCTCAATTCATTTGAGGATATTACCGGATCAGCTTCAAATTTTGGTGATACTGTGCTCGGACCTACTTTTAACATAATGACTAGGTTGTATTTGTTGAGTTGAGTGTACAATCATATAAAATGTAACCAATGCCTTGTAAAGACTGGATATGAATGATACTTTTAAAATTATACATTTTTCTCAAAGATCATCACTGTTATCAAGTGCCTTTGTTTTGAATTCTTTGATATGAATAAATAAATATGCTTAGAATATATCTAATCACCAATACAAGCAAGCAAGTGAAATCTTGCCCGAATTGTAAATATTGGGCTTGAAACCTCAATTGCTATTCTTTTGATAGTATTTCAAATATGTTGTGCAAGGCCCACAATGGCTGTTATACTGAGAGAAGTGAAACCTCATATCAAAAATTTGTCCAGGCACAGCTTAATCGCATTGACTAGCAATACTCAGTCAAGCAAATTCACATACGAAAAAACATGTAGTACAATTAATATTATTTTATACTCAACAAATGTGTCTTGATCAGTTGGATAGGCTGGGCATTTCCCTCCCTGATGGAGGAGAGAGAGGAGCTCAACTACAAATCTGCAGATGCGAATTTGTCGGTAGTTGACTGTAACTCTATGAGCAGCTGACATGGAACATGGTCATAGGAATTTTCTGCTTGGAGGTATGCCTTTAGATACCAGTTTTTGTACATAGGAGCACAGATTTCTTTAAATAGCTCTGTGATTGAACTTTACAAACCAAGTAGATGTATTGGGGGATGTCAATCTGAATGGTCTGATAGAATTGCTGGGGCATTAGTTTTCTAGCGATATCTAAGCACTAGTGTTGACTATGTCGTGTAGAGGTGTTAGAGAATAAAATTAATTTGTGTATATTTAGGCCACAGCCTATGGTTAATTTTGGGTAAATTTGGTCATAATGTATGCATATGGTTTTGTTGTGCCGTTGTTGTATGTATCATGTTCATATCAAATAATATTCAATTAATTAATTTCCTAGTTTTGATCGGCCTTATTCTATTTACAGAGTCTATAGTTTGCCTGCGCATTGTTTTTTACAAGAAATAATCTATTTGTAAATATATAATTATCATACAGATTATGTTATATTAACATATAGTTGTTATGCTTTGCACTAACAGAATATACGGATCTTTCCCTATAAATCAAGGTGACAGGAGGATTTTGTGTACTTCATCCTGGTAGTTTGAAGTGAAAAGGTAGCAAACTATAAGCAAAGCTGAAGCCAAGGAAAGGCCTGCAACTTGCCAATTGGGAAAGCAGGGAGAGTTCTGTTGACCCGCGATGATGATTCAGATTCAGGTTATAATATATATAGATGGATGGATCTTGGAATTAAAACATTGCATAGAAAATTATATAAGATAGTATGTTGCATAAGAAAATTAGTCCAGGACATGTAGCTCCACAAAATCTTGTAGGTCATTAGTATATTGCCAAATGCAGTAAGAAAAGTTGCTTGTCAATTTGCAATTGAGACATCTAGGGCAATCTTAGAGTGCTCTTGGTGGTGTGGATGGATGTTTCAAAACATATGCTTACCGAGAACTCATGTATGGAGGAGCTACATCATGTCTGAGCTTCTTCCTTTCATGTACAAACATTGCTAATGGTTTCAAAGTTATGCCGTGTGGACCTCTAGCTTGAAGTTGTTATCATTTGATGTAATACAAGTTTCTAGTTACAGACGCATGTGTAAACCAAGTGGCATATCCCAGTGGTTGAGGCATTTGTTCCACTATAATACTCTTAACTTCTATCTTGGTGGATCTCCTAAGGTTATTCAAGTGGTGGTGATGGTGGTATTGAATTGGATGCTAGTTTGTAGGAAAGAATAAATTCAAAATTTAACATATAAAGGAATAAGGTCTAGGACAGGTAAATGTTGCCATAGACTTGTCAGTCGAACAAAAACAAGATTGTTAAAATTACAGCTACAATGTGGTGGCAAAATATTTTGTCAAGGACAAAATGGGGATTTTGTCAATGCTCATGGGACTAAGTCCCTCAGCTTTGAGATGGGGTAGCGCCCATTTATTTGAAAGCTTGAAAAACTTTACACTAAACTATCTCTCGGGTGGCCATGGACCGGGAATGTGTGGAAACACCCTTGTCTTAACTGCAACGGTATCTATGAGAGGGGAAAATATAGGTAAGTGGAGAGAACGAGGAGGGGAATTGTATTTGTGAGCTAAACCCATATTTCACTAACTACAATCCAAAGAGCTTTCCAATTCAATTAGAAGACACATGAAAACACATGCAATTTATGTAAAGAACATGAAACAAAAACAAGATTGACACAAAGTTCAAATGTTAATTTTCATTCCATTATCAACAGGTACAAAGCCCTTTGTCCTTACAAAATTAACATACATCCGACTGAGTGAAAGAAGGAGAATGGAAGAAAATTACTAGATAGGAATGGAAGAATTACAATATGCTATAGAGGGAGCAAAAATTGATCCTTTGAATGGAGAGAGCATTACAATTTATATCCAAAGCAAGTGACTCTTTGCATTCCCATGTGACTTTTCAACTTAAAGTGCAATCTCAACAAAGAAATATAAACTTTAAGTGACTTAAGTCACTTTTACAAAAGTTGTTTCTCAATGGAGAAATAGAATGTTAGAGAGAGAAAAGAAGAGAGAGAAAGTGTGATCAAAAGAAGATGATCTAGGATGAAGTTCTGCTCTTCCTTCATTGTGGAGATGAATGTTGCAACTAGATAGGATCTTCCTTGGCTACTTCTTTGATCAGAGCATGTCTTTTCTTGGACTTAGAAATGATGCTCCACATCTTATCCTGAATGATCATCTTTGGTCATGCTTGAAAATTTTCTTTTAACTCTTCATCTATGTGAGCAATGGTAGGATGCACAAATAAACTCTTTGTCATGAACATGATCTCTTGTCTCCCACATGAGAAAACACTTATCTTGCAATCATCATGAAGCATGCACTCACACCATGCATGCCCTAGACTCGGTAACCATGAACTCTCTTGGATTTGATAGTATCGAGAGATTTATGAGAATTTTCAATGGCAACATAGCAATCCTCTAAATGGAAACACTTCCTCTTTGTGAGATGGAATCAAGAATTGACTGAAAGGACAATGTCTTCTTGATGAATACGAGTACTTTCTTTCTCGTCTCTCGAATGAAGGGTAGTGAGGAGATCAAGAATTCACTAGAACCATGGTTTTCATCATAAAAGCCTTCAATTGATTCAACTAGATGTTTCATGCTCAACAATCCTCTTGTGCACTTTGACTCAGGTTATCAAATGAGTTTTTCTTTCTTTTCTAAGTGTCTTCAATAGTATTTAATGATGCTTTTAGTTGCAACATGGATGCGTCATCACGGATGAAGGGCTCATCTAAATCACTTGTGAATGGATTTGCATTTGAAAGATTATTGAGAGAAATGATGCTCTAATTTTGGAACAATTCTCTCGTCCGGATCAATGGAAAATGCAAAATCCAATGAAGAGGGCAAAATACTAAAAAAACTCAATCCTCCATATCTCCAAAAATACTCCACCTCATCATGCAAGAGATAGCTCAAATGAAAGATTATTTTAAGAGGAACATTTGCTCCAAATTTTAAGCAATTTGGCTTGTTGAGTCATTGGGAAAGTGCAAAACAATTTTCAATTGTTCTGGGCACAAATGGAGTTTTTTTGCTAGAAATTTATTTCCCTAAAAAAAATAAGACATGATATGCCCATAAAGTGATTTAAACATGAGCCGGTTTTAATGATGCTCCAATTTTCATCCAAAACAATTGAAAAAATGAGTCTTTCCCAAAAACTAGGATATGAGTTGGTTTTAATGGCTTCCATGGAGAAAAAAATAAAGCTTTAATGGAGTTTCCAACATACACTTTATCTAATTTGAAGTTAAGGTTTTGGAGGGAAAAGTTAGCATTCAAAATATCATTTAAGTGGAGGAGGGGTTTGGGCTTTGCTTAAGAAAACAAGAAAATGCGTCATATTTACAACTCCCACCTCCAAAGGGCACTCCAATCAGATAGGGGCACATATTTGAAGTGCAAACAACATTCCAAAGGGCGCCAATGCACACGGATAGCCAAAATGCGCCTACACTATGGGGGATGAAATCAACAACACTCAAAAACAAACAAAATGTTCTAATTTCATGTTACATTTTTTCTTTTAGCATGAACCAATAGGAGGAAAGTTCATTTATGGAGGAGGGATTCAAAAACACTTTACAAAATTTTTTTGCACCTTGCAAAAGTGTGCTTAAGTCACTTAAGTTGCTAACATCAACAACTCAATGGAGAATTAGAACATGGAATGTAGTTTTTGGGTCTAAGACCAAAACTTATCCTTTATGGGGCATGTAATAAATCAATTTGACTGAAATGGGCCAAAATATCCAATGTAATAAACCTTGAAAATGAAATCTCCTTGAGTTTTGAGTCAACTCACCATTTTGGCATAGGGAGGTGTGACAATGAGCTGAGCTGTTACATGAGCTTGAGATGGGTATGAACAAAACTAACACTTGGGCCATGAAGGGAACTCAATGTGATTCAATTTGACCATTTTTTAGGCTCTTGACTCCACCCGAGGTTCCCGAAACCTTCAATGCAAGTTCTCTCTTCCAAAAAGACCCTTGTGCCTCAAAGTGTTTGAAAGGTTTCCGCTCTCGATGTTTACAAAATTTTATCTTGAATATGTCATCATGTAGTAGACCTTGAAAGATTTTTGATGACTATGATCTGTGCTTCTAAAACCACTCGAGGCTCCCAAAACCTTCCGCACAAGTTGATCTTCCTTCGATGATCGAGAACACCTTTTCCTCAAAAAGTGCCAAAGGTGAATGTGTTCCCAAGACTAGTGCAAAGATCCCAAAATCTTCCCTAAATCATATTGTCATGAAGTAGACTCAAATACCTTTCCAATGACTATAATATGGGCTTATGAATCTAACTGGGGTTCCCAAAACCTTTCACACAAGTCAACACTTGCAAATAAGCAACTTTGATCAATTTCTTAGAAAAATGGCAAAAATTTTGTAGGGTTGTCAAGTAAAATGCTTATATATTTTACATGCCAACAACTAGCTCATACTTGAAGGACTTGACTTGGTTTGAGTGAAGCACAAACGAGGCAAGAATGAACACCATAATCTCACAACCTTAAGTAGACCAATGCTTTATCCATTGGGTAGAATGAATTCAAAGGGAGGTGGAATGAAATGAGACAGATGCACAATCGAAAGAAACACACACATAATGAGAAAGGAAACACACCACACAACAAGAAAAAAAAACACACACACAATGAGAAAAACAAAATTAAATCACATATGGTACATGTAGGGGACAAACCGCTTTCTTTCACCGTTATACTTGTTCTTGTTCAAATGTTACATGTGTATGGGTAGCACCAAATGATGTTGCTTAAAAATCCATTCACTAGGTAAATAAAGTAAGACCCATTTCTCAACTTCTTTAGAAAGGCGGGGCTCCAAGAGGTCTCCATGTATCTGAGAAAAAAACTACGACATGCTTATTCTTGATAAAGTTTGCATGAATCCTCTTGCAAGTGAAAATCCATTCGATAGCTCATTGTCTTTGCTGCTTTGAAATTCCATTTCGATCTTCCAATCCATTTTTAAATTCACCCATGCTCATGATTTCCTAGTTTTCATTTACCACTACTACAAGATTGATTCTTTATCATATCAATCCCATCATGTTCACAACTAGGCTTGTATTTTCTAACGGAATTTGATTTTTATTGTCATGCTCTATATGACCATTGTTTCCATGAATTAGTTCTTAGTAGAGATATTGATACTTTCAACGCCACCATAGACTACTTACTACTCTATGTTTGCTAGTTGCTCCAAATGGCTATCCTTCACACAAACCGATTTCTCGAGTTGTTGTTTGTTATGGTATGACTCACATGGTGTTTCATCTTCTTGAAAGGAGAATGAACACAAGGTTGGGATAAAAATAGAGATATCATCATTCTCATTATGACCTTTTTGGGTTGCAATAGTCATCTCCATGATGGAGATATCTTCTTCTTGAGTGAAATCATCATTGAGAGACTCAAGAAACTTTCCCTCTATCCATTAATTGTTGAGAAGGTCCTCTTATCGAAACGGAAAAGAGAAAGCTTCACATTCACAATCATATTCATTGGGTAAGACCTCATGTTGGATCTTGAAAAGACGATTGGAAACCTATGGCTCACATCTCCAAAACTTATTGGATATTACTTTGTCTTTATGTTCTACATTGCTTATCATCTTAGGGTTGCTTTTTGTCGTCAAGATATATGTGATTCTCATCATCACTAAGTAGAGAACTTATATCCATATTTAATGAGAACTATACACTATCAAATTTCGGGTCCATCAAGTCATCATGTTGTTTTTTTAACTGACCCAATCACATCTAGGTACTCCTCTATCAATATGGGAATCTCAACATCTTCCTCCAAAGTTATGAAATAGTTTTCATATCTTGAATTTTGGTATAGAATGTCCACCCTTGGGTCATCCTCTCTTTGAAAAATGTATCTCATCTTTCTTATAGGAAGGAGCTTCTTCATTTTACCCTTGATTGGTATGGTAGTGTGTAAGTAGCCCATATGTATATTTCCACCAACATCTCGACATAAAGTACAACTCAACAAAATATCACATGATGACGGAATGTCTGCCATAAGTATGTTGATCTTGAATTTCTTGTCAGGAAAAACTACAAATGCTACTTGAGTATTGTTTTCCAAAATTGCACCCCCATGCAATTTTGAACAACTCATCTAAGTAAGGACTTAAACAATTTTTCTTAGGAAAATCCGTGGACATTAAGTCGAGTCTTCCATGAAGTTGTGGAACTATAGTGTTTCGTGGGTTCTACTAACCCGTTGAACGAAGGAATGAGCATTTGGGACTTAGGAATTTTTGGCAAAATTAATGTTCTGCAGAGATTTTTAGTCTTTCTCGGCACTAAGGAAGGCAATCTTTAAAGCATGGCATCAAATCGGTCTCTTGCGGGTCGAGGAAAGTCGAGCAATGCAGGTTACATGCCTACAAAAATATGGAAAATTGGCTAAGGATAGATGTCGTGGAGCAAAGAAATGTAAAGGAGATAGTGCTTTGTAGCATGGAAACACAATGTCATGCGGACTTGAAAATCTAGAGTTCTCGGAGTTTGTCATTTCC